>NDGN011420741.1:0-10719 GCA_002564285.1 Tympanoctomys barrerae
GCCCTTGCACCTGCCAGGCAGCTTATTCTACTGAGCCATCTCCCTGGCCCCTAAGACTGACTAAACACATTAAGAGTATGGCTCGTTGAAGCACTTGCAGAAATTTAATCCCTTTCATTTTTAGTTGAGGCTAGAGACACATTAAGGTCATGGCAGAGCTGATGCAAAAATTCACCCAGGGTTTACTTAGATGCGGAATCCATATACTATCAATAAGGTTAGACATGCAGAGAAACAGGCCAGAGAAATACATTAGCCATGTTCACAGGAGATGTTATATAACTGCAACTAGTATTTAGATCTAACACCAAGCTGAAGGAAATCTTAGTAACACTTATAAGTAGAGCTCAAACAGTCTCATTTATGCTTCCCAAATCACTCAACTTTAAGTGAAAAATTCCCAAAGAAACTAATCAGAAGTTCTAATAGTTCCAATTCAGCTGGTCAGTGAGATGTCAGAATTCTGTTATACTACTGCTAAGGGCTTTGTTGAAGTGTCAAGGTTTCTAACTTACACTTTCAATTATTAATTATCAAAGACACGGATTCAGGGTTACTGATTGGCATATTCTAGTTTATATCTTTAACAAAGTTTGCACTGTAATCTTTGCACATTATCTTTAACTAAGATGATCTTGTTCAACCTAGGTTCTGTTTCTTTATCTAGCCCTTTAAGCTCCTAGGAATTTTAGATGTTGAAAACATTCCCTGTGCACGGGATTCAGTACTGTATGGTTCATTAGGATCTGTTGTGGCTGGACCTGGATACTTTTTGTTAACTAGTGAGTATGCTTGCTTCTTTATGCAAAATACCCCTTTCCTCTGGAAGTTTTCCTACATGGAATAACAATCTTATGTTTAACTTATATTCTTAATAATTACAGTGGTTCTAATTCTTTATTCCTGGCAGGCAGAATTAGAAGATCATGTGATGTTGGTGTAGGAGGATTTATCATGGTGACTTTAGGATGCTGGTATGTTTGCCATCTATTTCAGAAAACCCAGTATCACACAGTAGGTTGCCTAGGTCAAAAAGCCCATGTTTGTATTTTTCATAGAAATCTTATTGGAGACTGACCTACTAAAAAAGCTTTTTAGGGACTTTTTAATGGAAATTCATTTTACAAAAGCAATGGTGCTGGAATGGCCTTTGCCGTTAAATATTTTATATATATGTATATATATACATATATATATATCCCACTCACATATGCCATATTACACTTATAAACCAACAAATGACAACAGACATTACATTATTAACTGTTTACCTGCTAGTTATTTCATCCCTTGTTCTGATTAATGTAAATTATGGAATCTCAGTTCTACATTTCAAACTAAGCTGTCATACAAACCCTCATTTTTACATTGGTTTGTTCATAGGTAGTGACATAAAAACAGCATTGTGCATTAGACCATTTATAACTGAGTCTTCACATCTTCATCTGTAAGCATTTCAGACTTGTGACTATAAAAAAATAGTATATTATTAATAATTTATATTGTTTTATAAGGTTCCATTGCAGGTATAATTATGCAAAGGAAAGAATCCAGGAAAGAATTACCAGAAAAGGAATGAAAAATAAGATTCTCTATGAAAGTACCCACCTTGATCCTGAAAGAAAATAAACCAACAAGTAGCAACTGAGCAATTTCAACAGAAAAAAACCGGAACAGAACTTTTGAAGTCAATGTGAAGAATGCTGGGATCAACTACACAGAGCATTTTATACATACAATCAGAGAGCCCTCAACTGAGTAAATAAAGTATGTGTAAACTATAGTGCATCTTTTTCATAATTGTATGAAAACTGGCCAACTCATCCTGGCCCTTTACTGTCAGTGCAGTGTTCCACTGTGCTATGTACAGCAGATCTGTCATTCCTAAAATACTAGTATAGTTTACTCATGTGATAGTTTCTTTGCATTAAGCAATGCATCTAATGCAAAGTAAAATAACTTAGTTATCCTCTAGCTGTATCTTTAAACTTGCCTTAAAAACAAAAATCAGTTGACCTTAATGCTTTGTAGGATTTTAAAAAGTACACTTAGTTGAGTATATACAGAATTAACATTTTGGTATGGGAGTATTTATAGTCAGAAACATGTACATTTCATTGCCTTAAGTAAGACACAAGATCTTACACCCAATGTCAACCAAAACCCCAGTATTAACTCATCCAGGCAAAATCTTCCTATTTTAGTAAACAAACACTACTTAAGAAAATTTGTAGCATGCATCTACAGTCCCAGCTAAGGCTGCAGCAAGATCAGTCACCTGGGTTGGAGGACTCATGGGTAGCCTGGGCAACCTACAGACCTCAAGTAAGTCTGTTCAGCATTGAAGAAGATGCTTAGCATATCAAGGAAATAAAGACGGGAATGCTCAGTCACTGGTCCAATCAATCTAGTGTCTCACAGAAACAGGCTAGTTGTGCATCCTTTCTCCAAAGGGATGAGAAAGGATGGTTACTTCATTTCACCACAGAGCATTTTGTGACTGTCACAAAGCGTTAGGTACAGAGGCCACATGGCTTACCAAATGCCACATATCAGTGAATGTTGCCAAACACATTCTAACAAGTTTTTCTGATTTGCAGCCACTAAAGGGAGGGTTTAAAACACTTATGGTAAAGGAAACCGCAATTACAAAATCTTATTGGCACAGATGAACAAACATGTAGCCAGGTACTGAAATTGGTCATGGCTAAGTTGTGCCAGGTGTGGTGGTACACACCTGGTGAACCCAGCACTTGAGGCTGAGACAGGAGGACTGCTGGAAGATCCTAGATAGCCTGGCTATGTAGTGAGTTTAGGGCCAGGCTGAACTGCACAGCAAGACCATGTGTCAAGTAACATGGAATCTCTTAAGAAGTAGCACTGCTTGACTGGGGGAATGTTAAGCATTAAATCATCTTGACATTTTAGCAAGTTATATATACAACACTTAACAGAAATATAACATGTAAACTCCAGACAACTGGAGTAATTCAAAATGTCTTTTAGCTCTTACATACCACAATTCCATCTTACCCTGAAACCATCCGGCTGGCGTAATTTCCAATGACTTCATCATTTAATAGGGCTAATTCTTCATAGCACAATGACTGCACAAACTGAAGACCTGGACAGAACAAAATTACAATGTACCTAATTTAGCTGCATTACTTTTAAAACTCTCACACATCACTGTGTATAGACATCCTTTCACCTTGAGCATCTTCATGTTCCCAGATGGTCCTGACAGTTCTCATTCCTGTTTGTTTCCACCCCACCACTCTACTGCAAATCTTAGTCACGGGAGGTTTGGCCAAGCCTCCAAGCACATTGTGACCTTTCCACCAGAATCCGAGACTCCACTGGAATGCCACACTCTACTTGCAACACCCTTCCTCATCTACCTCTACAAACTTCCATTCTTCTGTTTATTCACTTCTAAGAACTACATTCCCTTTTCCTTCAGCTATACCTGTGCTTTTCCTGACATTAGCTGGCCCTTCCACTGGCTAGCCAGTGTATGCTACACTACAGTAGCTCCTCCCCCCCCACTGTGCAGGCCTGAACCACGCCCCAGCTCCACCCCTTTTTCTTCAAACAAGGTACTTTCACCATGGATTTGAATTAAAAAACCTACTATAGCCTTTCACTGTATGAAGACCACAGGTACCTAAATGCTGGAAAGAACATTTTACCCAGAAGACATCAATAGAAGTAGTTAATGAACATCAGACTAAATTACTGCTAATAAACAGGATCTAAGCAAAATCGCCCCTCATCCCACTCCTGCACTGAGTACTTTAAACTGTAAGAGTAACATACCTTCCATATTCCCTTGGGAGCCTCCAGCACATGGCTTCCTTCACTGTTCCATTAATTCCGAAATCTCACACTAGGTGATATAGCAGTAGGTACCAGCTAAATAGCTGATCAAAACAGAATTGTAGATTAGTTTTGAAAACATCTCATAGCTTTTCTACAATACCTACTTTCATTTATCTTCCTAGCACTTTATTATACATGTTCCCCTTCCCTCACCCCTCCGCTTTTCTTGACTTGCTTTTCCATCTCAGTAAAGGGACCTCAGGGAATTTAAATTAGCAGCTCTTCTGATTTGTGATTTATATTGACTGAGTTTGGCAACAAGAGTTCTGGACTCCACTAGAACCATTATTTGATTTGCAAGCATCTCTTTAGTCTACGTACCTCTAACTCCATCGCTGGTTTCCCTTTGCTTCGATTATATAATGCGAGGAGGTCTATATAATAAATTCAGGATTCCTGTTTATGCACTTTTCAGCAAAGAGTTAGGGATCAAACAGGGTTTGAATCCTCTTATTCCTAGATAAAAATCTGTGACGGGGTCAAGCCACCCCTTTAAAAGTCATGTTAAAATATACACTATCCTTTGGGTAAGCAGACCTTAATGAGCAAAGTACAAAAATCAAAAGATTGTTGTAATTATTTGTAGCGGTTTTCTAGAATAAAACTTTGGAAGCATCTTAAAATACTCCAGTAAATATCAAATCAGGCAACATGCCAATTATCACTACCCAAATACTGGCATTTCCACACAGCTTATTTTATACATTAAGAACTTAAAACTTTTTTAAAAGGGAAACAGCTGGGACAAGAAAAATTTTATTATGAATATATTTTCCAAAGTATTGCACTTTTAAGTTTGTAATGTGAGCACTACAGACGTGTTGCAAATATTTAAGTGCTTTTCAACCATTCTTCACTAAAGTAAGGATGACATTACATTATTTTCATCTTAAGGCTACCACTGATTACAGTAACTCCAAAGTCTTAGATGATCTTGCAAAGTGAGTGGTACCGCTTCCATTTTTTCTAGCAAGTAATGCCCCATACACTGTAAACCATCATCAAAAGGCAAGCCCTTAGTTGGTATCAAAATAATCTCTGTACATACACCTTTTATAAAAGACGAGTTTCCATAGAAATGGTTCCACTATACCATGAAGTGAAAAAGTATGCTGTACCACAAATTCAAAGCTTCTGAAATAATTTCATTTTTCTAGCTTCATGGGTACTTTTTCTAATGAACAGAAATGGTTACAAAACTTTGAGCTGCCTGGTCTTTAGAAGGTTGCCTTCCGAGGCCATAATGCATAGGAGGAAAATGTTGACACCTACAGTTATCACACCTGCACTCAAGTCCTCTCATTTTGACCTAAAAACATTCTGGAATAGGTAGTTGGAAAAATTAATTCCCTTTGAGCATCAAAGTCAGATTTACATTGATTACATGCTCTGGACTGGCATGATCAAAGCTTACCCCACAAACCTTCCCATTCCATCAGTCTTACACTTTATTACTCAAAAGGAGCTCAATCTGTTTTCCAGATATTTTAAGGCAGTTTGTGTGTAAACCCAGAAAAGATTTTCAGGGAACAAGGACAGAAAGTCATCCTATTGTTTTACATTACAACTCAAAAGTTTTTATTTCATCTTTAATGTTAGGGAGCATAGTAAATATTTATACAGTTATATGGAAGGCCATCCAACTGTAGAGAGGACACCAATACTCTGTGCAGGCATGTAAATTAAAAATTCTCAGAATCTGTTCATCTGGGTACCAATTTCTTTTCCCATCTTTGTTTTTGTTGAGACAGGGTCTCACTATGCAGTTCTGGCTGGCCTTGAGCTCACTTTGTAGCCCAGGCTGGTCTGGAATTCACGATTCTCCTGCCTCTGCCTCCCAAGTACTGGGTCTACGGGTGTGTACCACCACACCCAGCCCTCTTTTCCCATCTTTAAAAATAAATTGTACTGACAGTGATCCTAGAACCCTAACATAACAATTGTTAAATATACAATTAATGTGGAATACCTATTAGAATCACTGGAACACATTTAGTTGGGCCCTTTTACTCTTCCACACAGCACATTCACATGGACAGACTAAGGAAAAGGAGATGAAATTTAAATCAGCATAGTTCTTGCTTTATTACTTTTCAAAGAAAAAAACAAAAGTACATTGGAACCTTTTGTTCTTGTACTTGTCCATTAACTCTCCCTTAACAGCTCAAAAGTTAGTTGACAAACTGTAGTCATTACTCTGTTTTGGCAGTCTTTACAGCACCTAAGCTAGATGCCTATTGTCCATCTTTGTTCTTGGAGACTTAAGCTGACTGATATTAGTGTAGTGAGGTTTGAGTGCTTACAAGTAATTTCATTCTACAGTCTCTTAATGTCATTGGAATGAGCCTACCCATCAAAGAAAAAGCAGGGAAGACCATGCTACCAACAGTTCGGTATTTATCAACCACATACTGTACTGTGCCAGCTCTTTAGTCTGCAATCCATGAAGAACTCAGTTAAGTTTTTAAAATGAACACACATGCGTTGATTATGCATTGGGGAGCAATGACTGTAATGGTGCAAAGAACTGCATCTTTCTCTAAGACATGTTTCCAGACTTGGACCAGCCCAGATTATCATTACTTTCTACTGTTCAGAATTTTCTCACACCCAGATTCAGTGGTTTCAAAGACAAACCCCATGTTATCCAGATGCAGGTACACATATGAATCTTGGCCTGAAAATGGATTAGCTAATTTTCTGGGCTTATACTCTTAGGCAAATCATAGTTACAAATTAAATGCTTACATCTTCCTCCATCCTAATCACGTAATAGTTAAGCTAAAAGGTGTATCTAGCCAGTGATTCTGATAAACTTCCCCAGCAGCATTGGGTTACAATCACAAGTGATTTCATCCCATGTAGTAGGTGTTATTTTCTGAATTCTATATTAACTTCATGAATGTAACCCCATTGACACTATACTGTACAAATGAAATTCAAGGGCCCACTATTCAATCACCTGTATTTTTGGTTAATTGGCAAGGATCAGAATGTGTACAAAATCTTTTTACGCTACTTCCCCATTAAGCTAAGTCTTTAATGCTTTGGCAAATTTGATACCAATCTAGGTTACCAAATAAACTAGCATACACAGACTTGGGCATCCCCACTTTTCAAGTGCTTTTCTATCCAAATGCACACTTCAATTAGTGCTACACTTCAAAAAACTGGGTTAGACAGACACAGGTCCATTCTGCAAGTTAGCTGAAGTATTTTTGTCTTACACTTATCTGTACTGCTACTAAGCAACAGGATGACTAAAATCTCAAGCAAAGAACTGGCTAAATGTACCATTACTGTGTTTTAATAAATAACAGCTATATAAAAAAAAAAAAAAAATTCAAGCTGAAAACATCCAATCTCTACATACAAGGTATTGCAGTTTGTTCTCAGTAAATTTAGGCAACTATCAGATTTGTAATTAGTACCAAATCCAAACTTTAAATTTTAAGAATTTTAGGGGGGAAATGGCTTTTGTATAAAATACTGGGTTCTTTTTAACAGGGCAAAAAGTCATCTGATTAAAAGGCAGGAGGAACTAGGGAATAATTTTTTTTATTTTTTGGTGGTACCAGTGATTGAACTCTGGACCTATCTATTTCCCTGGCCCCAGGAATAATTCTTATACTCACATTAAAAAACATTCTACGTGTAGAAATTATGGGAAGTTTATTCTTATTTTTTAATCAAATCTCATACACCTAAATTTGGTCTTTACATATACATTACCTAAAAAAACCGAAAAAATTAAAATACTATTTTTGTGCAGTGAAACGTGTTGCAGTCATGGTTCTAGGATAAAATGCCAATTTGTTAGTGAACAAGTTTGTAAGAAAAACGTCACTCATAACACCAAGGAAATTTTCAACACAAAGTAGAATGTTATGAAAATTCCAAGGTGAAATATAATTAGTACTATTAGCTATGTTTCCTACACTAATTCTAAGAAAATTAAAGACTGCTCCCTTTAACTCAATGTGGTCAAACTACCTCAAGGTTCATTTTGCTGTGTGGACAGCATGACCATTAGCTGATGATCACTGACTTGTCTTTTTGAGAATTCAGAGCCAAAGGCCAGCTATTACAATGTGGGCCACCAGCAATAAATTTTATGTTGACTGCAGTTATTCGACTTTAGTATTCTCGTTCCCATTCAGTTCTTTGCACTCCAGAAGTGAGCACCCTAGTCAAGTGCTACCACTGAGCCATACCCCCAGCCTCCTACCCCACTGTGGGTTCACTATGAGCGCGCTCTGAACCCGAAGCTATCTTCTCTAGGATCTGCTCCCAACTAAATGTGCTTCAGAATGTTTGCTATAGGGACGAGAGATGACAGGCAGAGGGAAATAAACAAAGACTCCATAAATATCTGCCAAAACTGGGCTTTTCTAGAATTTGTTTGCTATTCAGCTTTTTTTGGAGAGGATAAGACAGGTTTTTGCTATTGTAGTTCAGGTTAGCCCTGAACTCACCATGTAGCCCAGCCTGGCCTCTTACTTCTGCCTCTGCTTCCCAAATGATGGTATTACAGGAATGTGCCACCAAGTCCAGCCCCTTTTCTGAATTTAAGCACTTCCTAAGGTTGTATCTTTGCCAAGTGTAGACAGCATCCATCGTGAGATTGCTTGTAATTGTAAAATGTCCAGGAAGCTTTTGCCTATTCCACCACCCCATCTCCACACATTTTTGGGTGATCTAGGACCTAGCTAGTATTTGACCATTATTTTCTGTTGTAATTGTGGATATGAATTTATTAAGCTAATCTGAGCTGGAAGGTGTACCCAAGGTTTTTATAAGGCACAAATGGAAACCGTATAATACCTAAATGCTGATTAAGAAGGGCAGGTATATGAAATCCTAATAGTTAAAAAAGTAACTCATGCCAGTGGTAGCTACCATTAATTGCTAAAGATAAAAACCTAGGGATGCTACTTTGTACTGTTAGGAATTTTTATAATTTGCCTTTGTTTCAATGTCAACTAGACCTAAATCAACTACCTACACCAGCATCTACAACTCGACTCCAGCTTCTAAGAAAATCCCAAGAACATGAACTCAAAAATCTGATTTTCAATGGCTAAGACAAAATTCTGAACAATCAGACATACCACAAACCTGAACTTACCAGAAGCAACCTGAAAACAAAACACTAGGCTAAAGTCAAATTTTAGTTCTACAGTTTGACTCCTGATACCTCACTTCTGTGAGGATCCTTCAGAAGATTAAGTGTTCTGTGCAAACCCAATAAAATTACAATAGGGGATCTAATGTTATCACATAGCTACAGTTAAGTTAGCAGTGTTGTGTAGTAGTGAAATCAATGACTGGCTTGAATGATGGCTTCTAAAAGCATCTGTTCCCAGAGTTTTATGTATCATATATATGTATATAAAATTATCAGTTGAGGACAGCTGTCAGCATTCTGTAAAGATGATACACTGAGCATTAACTTCTCCCAGCCAGTATACCTTTTCCCCTCAATTAAATGTTAAAAGCCGTCTGGGGGGAGGGGAAGGGAAGAATTCAACTTATAAAATCAACTGTCAGTATACATTTAAGTTTTAAAAACCTAAATGTTCTAAGTACAGAGTAAAGGATAAGCTGTCCAGAAAGCACACACTTAAAATTTCTCCTCTTGGGAGTTGTATAAAGGGATTTTGAACCTTGATGGCGAGAATCCCAAAACAAGAGTAAAATGAATTCTTTTTATTGCAAACAAACGTCTAAATTAATTTCTCCACCCACTTTCTTTAGAAAGAAAAAGGAAATCAGCAGGCTAAGGAGATACCCATTCAAGAACTGACATGATTAAAAATTAAGATATAAATGGGTGACTCACAATTTCATTAGCTTACAAAGATGGTGGAGTTAACTACTACAAGCACACTAGTTATACAGTATTTTGTGGGAGAAGGGCATACAGACATAGCTAACTTCATATAGATCCCATTAGACAACTGGATTTACAACAAGTTTTTTTTAATAAGAAATGGGCAAAGCCAGCTTTCTTTTCAGAATCAAAATGCAGAACAAATGGAAAAATTATGGTATTTAACCTTCACAAGTATGAGCCTCCACAAATAATGCAACCAAGTTTTACATTTTTAACAGCCCTTCTACATACACTCCATCTTCTCCATTTCAGTTCCAAGTTTTATCTTCATCACCAATTATGCCAATTCCGTTGTTATACAGAAGTAGCCTTCCCAGATTTTGTCAGATTACTACTTAGCTGACCCCCACCACTACTACCCCCCCAAAAAAAACAAAACAAAAAAAAACCCAAAAAACTACAGAGAGGATGGAGTGTAATATGAGCAGTACAGAGTCTTATGCAATTCATGAGGACCACTTAGTCCTTCCATGAATCTGGTTGCTAACATTTCTATTATATTGTGACAATGACTCCCGACTGTTATTCTCTGTGAGAAACGGGGGAGTAAATTCTTAATAAAAGACACCAGGTACAAAGCAACATTTTACTTTTGTTGTGATAAAAAAAAAAGTCACATTTTACAGATAAAATGTAGAACCCTGAAATACTGACACATTCTCTTATCGTGCACAATGCTGAGGTTCTCTTACGATTCACTTTAAAACTGCAATTAAAAATGTACAAAAAAGAAAAGAAAAAGAAAATCAACCCACAAAGCTTCTAAAAAAGGAACCCGCAGGCACTTCCTCTTGTGGAATGTTTAAAAAGTTAGCCTACTAAAGAAAACAGTCGACTTCTTGTGAAGGTTTTGGAGAAATATGTATCAGTTCATTTTATTTGGGTATTCAATAATATCCTTGGTGATAATGCTGACTCCATGGCTTCTGACCCCAGAATTG
>NDGN011420743.1:0-19519 GCA_002564285.1 Tympanoctomys barrerae
ACGATGTCATCTTTTAATCATGGTCAAGACAATACTGAATAAAGTTTTAAAAATAAAAAAAAGTTTATAGACTTTCAATAATTATTTTTGTCACCTTCTTAGATGAGTTCATGTACTTATATAAATATTGCCAACTAAAATCCTTTGACATATGCCTTAGACCTCAGTGCAAGTGATCTTTATTTGGGAAAATGGAAGAATGTTTTTTAAACCAACAACTTTTCTTTTTTGCTTATTTGTTGTACTTAGGAAGTGAGTGACAGCTAACTGCTCTTTGAGCAAATCAAGAACAAATGATGAGAAAATATTAATAATATACATTAGAAAACATTCTAATTTTCTCAGCACTCTTTAGTACAGTTCTAGTATACACCATGAATTTATCATATTAACTAAGCCACATGTAATTAAAAAATTAAATGTCACAAATATAAGTTGAGTATTCCATCTAAAATGCTGAAGTATTTCAGGTTTCAGATTGTTCTGAATATAGTATTTGCATGTACACAATGAGAAAACTTGGAAGTAGGACCCAAATGTAACCTTAATTTCATGTATGTTTCAAATACACATTACCTACATAGACCAAAGGTAACATGTAATGTTTTTGTGTTCCTGCATTTTGACTGTACCCCATCACATGAGATCAGGGATGGAAGTTTCCAGGACGCTGGCATCATTTTGGTACTGAATATTGCATATTTTGTTTTTGTTTTTTGCTTTTTGGTACTAGGACTCAGACTCGGGTCCTTCTGCTCACCAGGCAGGCATTGTGTCACTGAGCTACATTTATAGCCCTATGTTGCAGGTTTTGGAGCATTTCAGACTTTGGGTTTCTAGATTATAGGTGTTTATCCTGTGTATACATATATATCATATTTTGTTGGTGCCTCAAGTGATTTTCAGGAAAAAAATTTGGGTAAGTTCAATTTATGCCATTTATTTATTTATTTTATTTATTTATTGCATTTTAGGGAAGGGTCTACAGGGTGTTCAGGGTCGCACTACTAGACTGGACTCATAGTGATCCACCTGTTTACAGCCTCCCAAGTGCTAGGATTACGGGCACGCACCACCATGCCCAGTCTCAATTGCTATCTCAGCTCGCACCGGGGGTGGGGCCTGCTTGCAGGTGCTTTAATCCGCTGGCTATTTGGCCGGCCCTAGGCCATTTATATTATAAATTATCTTTCAAGTATCAAACAATTTTGTAGTATCTAAGTTTTAAAAATATCATTACCAAAAGAAAACTAAGGGGTGACCTTGTTCCTTATGGTGTCAGCTAACTAGGACTATATTTTTACATTATTTCATGATGACCATTGTTGGTTTTACAGTCTTTACAATGTAAGTTTAGCTTTGTTGAAGAGCAAATCTTTTAGCTATCTTAGAGTTTGTTTGTTTGTTTATTTATTTATTTTGCAGTACCCGGGTTTGAACTCAGGGCCTTGGGCTTGCCAGGCAATATCTTAGAGTTTAAATGCTTAATTAGTTAACGAACTTTGGGCCTGTTTCAGCTGAATCATTGGCTCCCCAAAATCAAGAGAACTTTCCCTTCTGCTGTTCAAAGTCCCCAGTCAAGACCTTCTTTTGTCTTTTCAAATGTTTCTGGGTTAGTTACTTGACTTTATGATGCAAGTAAGTCTTAAGACATTGTTCTCCTTTTATAGCTAGTCTATTTAAAAACCAACTTTTTCAATCCAATGAGCAAATATCAAGTACTTTCTATGAGTCACTGGATTGTAGAGAGGCAGGAAAGACATCCACACTGCTGCCCATAGAACAAATACCTAAAAATTCATTTTTGACATTTCCATGTATTTCATGCCCCCTAAAATGAGTTTTTAAAGTAATGTGAAACATGAGCTCTCAAGAATAAATTCTGAAGCCTGGAATAAGGAAACATGCTTATAATCTACATACTCAATGCTGAGGCAAGAGAATACAGATTTCTCTTTTCCTTTTCAGCTCTTACTGACAAGGCTTAGTTAGTATCCGTTATTCTACCAACAGTCTTTTCAAGATAACCTAAAAAAAATGTTTATCATGTGCTTCAAATTCTTCCAGTCTCTACATATTATCCAGTTCCAAAGCCATTTCCCTGTGTTTAGGTATTAACTCTATTTCCCAGCATCCAAATCTGTACTAGTTTGCTGAGGGTGCTGTAACAAATGATCAAGACTTGGTGTTTAAAGCAGAAATATATTCTCCACAGCTCCAAAACCAGTGATTTAGGGGCTGGATAAAAGCAGATTAAACTACATGTTTAGGCAGATGCAGAGGCGTTGGGGGGCAGTTGGGAGTTGAGGGATTCCATCCCCATCCTGCCAGTGCTGGCCCCAACCCCAGGGGGCGGTAACACTGAGTGAGGTGGTATGCACCTGTAATCCCAGCTTGTGGGAGGCTGAACACAGGTGGATCACTATGAATCCAATCCACGTAGTTAGACCCTGCAGACCTGTAGACCTTGTACTAAAATACAAACAAATGAACAAACAAACAAACAAAAAACCACAGCGATTTGAGTGTAGGGTGTCTGTCATCCAGCCTCACCTCTTGGAAAACTGCTGGAGAAGCTCTTCCTTGGCTTCCCCAGCCACTGGTTTGTGGCTCCATCACTCCAATCTGTGTCCCATGGTCCTGTTGCCTTCTTTCATTGTCTGGGCCTCTCTCTTTCTTGTAAGCACATTTGTGATGGTGTTTAGGGTTTGCCTAGAAAACCCAAGATCACCTCCTGATTGCAAGAAATTTAACAAAATAACAAGGAACATGTTCATAGGCTCCCAGAGATTGAAAGGAGATTTTATTTTAGTACACTTTTGTCCTACCACATGCATGTTAGTATAAATACATATGTACATATAAATACATATATTTATTTTTTTCAACTGAGAAGTTTCAAAAGAAATGGTATCCTGGTAGGAACAACACACCCAGTGATCATACCTTGTTTTTTGTTTGTTTGTTTTTTGAAACAGGCTGTCAATATATGCTTCAGACTGGCCTTGAAATGACTTGAATTCATAATAATCCTTGTGTTCCATCCTCCGGAATACTGGGATCATAGACATGCATCACCATACCTAGTTTCATGTCATGTTTTTATGACAGAAGAAACCAGGGATCCTTGGACAAATGACTGATTTTAGGTCTGAGGAGATTATATACAAGATAAGCCTAGAGCTTCTTGTAGTGCTAGAAAATAATTTTGCAAAAGAAAGCAAATATGAGAGTATTTCAAATGGGCATGGAGATAACCTGAATGTGCTCTCAATGGCCAAAGCTGAAAAATTTGAGTAACAAAATATACTCCTGTATTATTACCCAAAGTACAAAGTAAATGCCGATGAGTTCATAATGATATAAATAATTCAGTGAGTCAATAATTGAGGAAGATGTGACAAGTCCCCTGTGAAGAATATAAAGTAATTAATGCAAATACTCTAAAGAAGATGAGCATAACTCCTTACCCTTTAAGTGTGGGCCACACATTTTGGTTTCCTTCAAAATTACACATGTATAGTGTGGAAAAGGTGGAATGAGAGTCAGTGGGGAAGCCTACCAAACATTACTTCAGCTAGATAGTGAAGGCAACATCAACAAGTCATGCCAATAATCTGCATTTCTGATATCTCATAAAAATAGTGCTTTCTTTCCCAACCTCATAACCCTAGCTTTATCACAATGACAGATCTTTGTACTCTCAACTTTCTAAAGTGTTAACAACATAGGGAGTTTCAATCCCCAGTTCTTCCAAAAACAAAACAAAACAAAAAAATAGAGAGAAAAAACTGAGTTAAGTTTGCTTTTATTAATTTATTTTCTAATTATGAGGTTTTCGAAGCAAAATATTAAGAAAGAAATTATTTAGATTTACTTTTAAAAATGGATCCTTTTAAAGCTGTTTCAACCAGTTACTAGAGGAGGCTCAGTGGAGAGCATGGGTCAGATCAGAGAAGGCACTGTTACTGGGTGGTGTCACAAATTTAGACTTTCTACTAGTGTGCCTAGCTCATCCCCATCCCCATCTTTGTCCCAGCAGGGCTGCCTGGTGTGGGACATCTGTTATCCATTACCTTATGACTTTCACTTGTTTATAAATAGTTAAGGTCTTTGTAGAACTAGGGGTATGCTACTAATGCCACAAAACAGTTTTACAGTTAATCTGAAGTGCTCTGTCCTGAGCAGCTCTCAATGTTCCTAATGGAAAATGGCAAGAGGGTTGAGAAATAAAAATAAGAGACAAAGCTGGGGTCAGGTGGAGCTCTCTCTCTCCTCATGAGAGAAAAAGGAATTGAACAGCCACTGCAGAGGTGGTTATTTAAGGACATATACATTTGATGTAGTTAGTATCACAGTACTCAGGGTTGCCTAAAGACCAACGACTGGAATTGTGTCAGGCAAGGTGTTTCAAGACTAAAAAAGCTTGACTGCTTTAGGCACTTTTCATTGTCAGACTGTCCTTGCCTTGTCCCCACTTATGTGACCAATTTTCAGCTTCAGCTTGCTACAGTGAAGACAAATCCAAAAGCAGCAGCATTACAGTTTATTTCCAATCCCTGATTCAAGGTCTTCTATTTCATAATCCTTCCTAGAAATATAAAATCTATGCAAAGTGGGCTATTTTCAGTGAAGGAGAGTTCTTGCTAATTGTAAAATGGCTTTTAATCATTTATTTATTTATTTATTTGGTACAGGATCTTGCTATGCAGCTTGAGTTGTAATGATCCTCCTGTCTCAGCCTCCCCAGCACTGGGATTACAGACATGCACTACCACACCTGGTTTCTGTGGCTGGCAGAAACCAGAAACCCCAAGCAGGTTTCGAACCTGGGTCCTTCTGCTTGCCAGGTAGGTGCTTAGATTACTGAGCTATCTCCCCAGCCCTAAAATGGCTTTTTATTTTTCTTTATTTATTTTTGTGGAACCAGGGATTGAACTCAGACCCTTGCACTCGCCAGGGAAGTGCTTTTTCTACTGAGCCATCTCCCCAGCTCCAAAAAATGGCTTTTTAAAAGCCACTTCATGGAGCTTCTGGAGCCAAGCACTGCACCGTGTGTTTGTTTGTATCTTTGATAGCACCTAGAAACCACTTTGAGTATAACATGTGCTTTATTCTAGAAGCGATTTATAAATTATTGTTAATTCAATTTAGCTATTGGAGTGGAACCAGGAAAGAATAAGTGAGTGTGAGCCAAATGCCATTAAAGAATTAGTTAACCTGTGGTACTTCCTTAATTTTTCAGGACCTATACTTGCCATTTGGCGAGCTCCTATGTGATGACTCAGAGGAAGAGAGTACAGATTGTCTGTGTTCTTGCAGTTTTTGAGAGAGGAGTATGTACAACTTTGGGAATTACGTTTCACTTGAAAAGAGGACTAGAAAGATACCAAATAATACACTTTCCTTTTGCAGCTCCCATGCTAGATCTAGGTTGCCAAGGCTGGGCTCCAGTTTGCAGTCCCGCTGCCTTGGTCTCCCAAGTGCTAACACAGGCAGGTATCACCATATCCAGTTCAAAATTTTGTAAAGGTAATCAGTGACATGTGAAACCCGACTCAGTAGCTGATGATTTTCAAATGCTAACAAATGGCTGTTAGGCATGATAATAACATTATACTCAGCTTTTCAAGACTGTTCTTTATTAGTGACATTGAAATATGTATAGAACGTCTGAGATGAATTTTAAAATAATATGAATGAAGGAATGAGTAAGATTATACAAGGGAAAAGATCAGCCATGATTTTTAATTGTTGAAACTGGTGGTATAGTGAGGTTTAGTATATTCTTTGTAGTTTAATATATGGTTAAAATTTCCTAAAATGGTTAAAATATTCCTACTTAATATTAAGTCAGGAGCAGTGGTGCACACCTGAATATCAGCAATGAAGGAGGTTAAAGCTTGGCTGAGTCATTTCATGAAGGGACTCTGTAAGTAGACCGTTCAGTAAAGCCTCCTTATCTGAAACATCTGAGTGGAGTTTTATTTTCTGGCTCTGAATGAATGCAACATATCTTAGTTACATTCTATTTCCTTCTCTCTCTGCCTCTCTCCCTCCTTGTCTCCCTCCCTCTCTCCCTCCTGCTTTGCCCATGCTAGGTAAGCACTGTACCACTGAGCTGCTTCTTTAGTCACTTATATTCTATCATTTCAAATATGAAAATTTTCTCAAGACAATTGGGTTGGCACTAAGGGCACCAAGCTAGGCTAAAGATTGTACATGCTTTATTCCCGTGGTCCCTTCCTAATTGCATTAGACTCTTGGCAGTGAAGGATTCCTCCAAAGAGCTGACTGGAAGCATCAATTTTGTATATATTGTGATGTGGCTGTCCAGTTGCTTTAGGCTCCGTGCCTGGGCTCAAACTTCTCTTCCTATTAGCTATTATCTCCCTTCATCTTCTTGTAACTGTGCATGATACCTGATCCCATTACAGAATGGCAACCTTCTGGGGGTACTCTGTTGACTACTACTCATAAATGCTGCTAATTCATAGAGAAAAGCACTTTATTCTTGGGTTGTGTGTCTTCCTAGCATTCTTATACATGTTTCAGTTTCAGCTGCAAAGCCAACATATTTACAATATTTTCATTATAAAAGAGAAAATATTTGATTTCCAGATTCATACATATAGTAGAACCAAAGCCAGAAATAGAAAAACTTACAGAATTAGTCTGTCATGGGGCCGGGGATATAGCTTATTGGCGTAAGCGCCTGCCTCACAAATGCAAGGTCCTGAGTTCGATCCCTGGTACCGCCAAAAAAAAAAAAAAAAAAAAACAGAATTAGTCTGTCTTCTGCCCTCTCACCACCCTTCTTGTGGCTTTTCACTCTCCTTCAAAGCTTGCTGTGCTTGCTCTGCCCAGAGCACACACATCACATTCTTCTAAGCTCTGAACTATTTTTCCATCATCATCTATCATGTGTGGCCTATTATTTTTGCAGTGAATTCATAAATATTTAAACCTTGCATATCCTTAACAGGTTAAATATTTCATAAGTATATACTCCTTTGGAGAATTACTATTTACCATAAACAAAGGACTCCTAGGCTAAGAATTTCAAACCACTTGCTGTACTTGTGGTGGAAAGATTTTGTAGTAGGAGGTCATTGTAAGTTTCTTTACATCATGTTTTTCACTTCCAGGCAGGTACATGAAGGGAATGCTCCTACACTTGTATGTAAAGAACTGCTACTCTTTTTAGTGATGGGCAATTTTTTATAAGTTGTTATTTTGCTTCAGATAAGGCCCTTCACAGAAAACAATAAAGAACAGGTTAAAACCAGCCAAAGCCACCAAGCTCCTTTTTTAGGTTACCTAGAATAAACTTGGATAATTATAATGCTAAATTCTCCACCCTGAGAGCATTCTCATTTGTCATGTTTGAACATGTGATGCATGAAGAAGTATGACCTCAAACTGCACATGCCTCTATATGTGATGATGAGTCTTTCCAATATAAATATCATATTTTTCCCAATAAAAGTCCTTGTTTCTTTTGTTTAGGAAGAGACACTTCTTTGAAAATTATCCCCAGCACTGTAATAAACCTTTCTTCACATTCTTTATTTCCAGGTTGTATTTATAGGCTGCACATTCACAGGGGCAGGGGGATGAATCCATTTCATTCAGTTAAAATATCAGCAACTAGTGCTGGTAACACATTGTAGGAGATACATAAACATATTTGATGTTTGGCAGTATCTGTGATTTATACAAGATAGTAGTTGACTTTATATGCTTCTTTAAAAAATGGACCTAAGAGCTACTTTATTATAGAAAACAGAACTGGTCATTCAGGTCCTAAATATGAACCAGGACACTCGATAAACAGTAATGTTAACCTAATCAAATTATTTGTTCAGGTTCAATTTTTCCATGACTGTGAATATATGCACTTATTAAAAACTGTCCATCTGGCTTCCAGGAATAAACAGTAGCATGATTCATAAGGAAGAAAAGGCCAGTAAGGTATGAAATCATCCTCAAGCCAAAGAGATGTTTATAGTTTATTAGGAATTGCTGCTGTCCATTAGTAGAGAGGCTTTTGGAATGTGGCTGTTATCGGAACAAAATCAGTAGCAGTGAACACATGACAGGTCAATTTAATTTTCACAGAAATGATCTAGCGATGTTTTGTAGCTATGTGATTATTAGAGTTTCAGGAGTTCCTAAATCTTATAAAGATGATCTAGCTACATTAAGACAGGAACACCCCTGGAGAAAGCTACAGGCTGTACTATAATTTAAGTGTATAAACGAAGAAACAATAGGTTGTGTTCTGCATGGCGCACACGTACAATAAGAATTTTTTTTTCAGAGATGAAAATAAGAATAGTAATAATTAAGGAGGAATTTTTCTGGCAATGTTGTACTGGCATTGACTGGTACAAGTTTACATGAATTAACAAATACTCAGTAATTTTGTGAGCCACTGTTAGTAGCATGAAGTCAGTCCATGTGGGAGTTATATGTCTGCCAGGAATGTGTATTCCCCTTGCTTTCACAGGTTTGTGCTCCTGTGGAAGATTCATTGCCAGTTAGATTAGTGCCAAGATGCATGCTAAGGTTTCTTTTTTGTGTGTATCTAGTACAAAGTCTACAGGGTCTCACGACACAGATCAGACTCATAGTGATCCTCCTGTTTTCAGCCTCCCATGCTCTGGGATTATAGGCATGCAGCACCGTGCCCAGTCCAGCTTTCTTTATACTTAGTTATTTTGTGATGCTGAGGGCAGAACTTGCTAGACAAGTGCTCTTTCAATGAGCTACACCCTAGCCCAGGTACATGTTCTTGTGAAACCTGGAAATGTTCATCCTGTATTTCCTAGAACCTGGAATTAGTGTTCCTCTAATTCTCTTTGCTTCCAGTTCACACTCATCACAAACAAGCTTCTGATTATCTGTTTGGTACCAATAATGAGTTGATATTAAATTGTACTCCCTGAAATTTTAGGAATTCTAAGAAACTTCCTCAGGGGACATCTTGGAAGGACATAGGAAGCCGAGTAGATCTTTCATTTATCTTCAAATAGAGTAGCTTCATTCTCTCTGTTTTACATATTAGTCATCTAAAAAGCAAAATAAACAATCAAAGACTAAACAGTTGCATGAAGAGAGCATACTACTGCTAAGATGTTTTCTTAAAAAAAGAAAAAGAAAACACTGAAAATAATCAGCCTGGGGCTGGTGAGATGGCTCAGTGGTCTAAAGCACCTACTTAGAACAAGCTTAGCAAAGCACAGGGACCGCGGTTCAATCCCCCAGCACCACATGCCAGTGAGCCCCGCCCCCTGGTGGACTGAGCTGGCCACACACACACAAACACACGCGCGTGCACACACACGTGCACACACACACACAAATAAATAAATAATTTTTTAAAAAAGAAAATAATCAGCCAGTTATTTGCTCAACCCAAATAACATCCCTTGACATTCCTCATTGTTACAAGTTCTTATTTCTCTGAGAAAATTTTGTTACTTGTGAGCTTAGATAGCATCAATTTTTTATTAGTGAATAGTTGGTGTCTTAGTCACTTTCTCCTTTCTGAGACAAACTGTCTATCACCCAACGTCAAAGGAGGGAAGGTTTGGCTTGGTTTGTAGAGGTTTCAGTTCATAGCTGGATGGCTCCAAGGCAGGGTGGCAGGGCGGAGGAGAAACAGCTCATGGTGGGCAGAAGGCAGAATTTTCCATTCTACCCAACTTTAGAGCAAGTAGAATTCATATCCAGGATGAGGCACCTTTAATCCTAGCATCCTAACGTGAATCAACCCCAGCATCACATCCTTGTTCCCAGCGTCATACACCCTTACATACAGCTACTTGCAAAAAATCCCCCATCATGAGGCCTTGAAGGGGACATTTACAGACAAATCATAACATTTGGGATACCTCTACTGAAAAGTCAAGTTTGTTAACTAATCATGTTGAAGACCAAACTCATCAGTGAAGAACTTGAACTTGTTGGATTCCTACTGGGACAGTCGGTAGTCTGTCCTCTCTCATAGCTCTCTCTCAAGTGCAGCAACCATGAAATAGTCTCTTTGCTACAGGAGAAAACAGATGAACAAAAACCACCTATTTGCCTTCCAAAGATGGGTGCCATTACTTTTGGTATATATTTTAGTTCATTTTGTTTAACATGACAAAATACATGAGGTAGGCTAACTTTGTAAAGAAACCTTGTTTATTCAGCTCGGGGTTTCAGAGACTGAAGTCCAAGATCACTGCAGATGGTGTCACAGAAGGGAGAGGAAAAAACCTGACATTTTGAAATAAGAAGGCAGCGGGACTTTGGGGGCAGACTCACTCCCTCTCCAGTGAGAGGGAGAGAGCACCACCCTAACCCTTTCTTCAGGCAGAGCCCCCAGACACTGAGGACCTTCCACCAGGTAATTTGTGAAAGCCATTAATGCCCTCATCAGCATATTAGGACTAAGCTTCCACACATTAACCTCTGTGAAACAGCCCAAATCCAAAAAGTAGGATATATTGTACTTGTTTATACAAATGCATATCTTCATACTTACATGCATAAATGACTTTTTCAGAGCAGTGCTTTTCTACATTTTGAGTATATAATATAATGCCACTTGGCTGGTTTTCAACACAACTGCCTCACCTGGAACACATGCATGTAGCTTGATCTATATGTCAAAAGGGACCTTGCTAAGTAAAAATCCAAGAAAAAGTAAATATAAAGTCTTTATAAAATCAAGTAGCTACTTCCATAGGATCTGTGTACACTTGGTATAACTTTTGTTTTGCAGTATATAATATAAAGACACAAAAGAGAATTTAATAAGCATAAATCTCTCCCTCTCACTTTCACCCAAAAGCCTCCCATTCTCCCCAGTGGCAGCTACACTTATCAGTATCTTACTTGTCAGAGATACTCTATGTATATACAAGTATGTCTCTAAGTTTTTTTTCTAAGTTTTAATTAAAACAAAGAAAAGATTTTTTCATTTGCATATGGAAGTAGACCTGAAATTTTTCCAATTTTTAATTAGAACTTTTTCTTAAAAAGTGTTTTTGAGCTGGCTATACTGGCTCACACCTCTAAATCCAGTCCTTTGTGGGGCTGAGAAGAGAGGAGCACAAGCTCAAGCACAATCTATGCTACTAAGTGACTTAGTGAGATCCTATCCCAAAATTAAAAAAATTAAAAGGTTTGGGAATGAAGCTCAGTCCAAGGCCTTGGGCTCAGTCCCCAGTACTGAAAAAAAGGTTTTTAAAAATCTTAATTAAGCATCATGTCCTGATATTAATATTCTCTGAAACTTTCTAGGAAGGTAGATGACAATACCTAAATTATGTTTTCATTAATCAGGAAAATGATTCCTTAATAAAAATCTCCAAGCCCTTTGATTCATAATGATGGTTAACTCTGGAGATGTACCCATCTCTTCTTTTTGCTGGATGCAGGGGCCACTAGAGGGATAAGCATGCTCACTTGATGATGAGACTAGAGAGGATTTCAAACATCATCTCAGCATGATCACCTTGACTAAAACCCAACTGCTAACTCTTTGGGGGTGTCATATCCATTTTTGGCTAAAGGAGCATCATAGGGGTGTATAACACCTATGTTGTTTCTTTAGAAGAATTTTTAAAAAATCTTTTATTTACTTGATAGTCTCACTACACAGCTTGGACTTGCAGTGATCCTACTGTCTCAACCTCCCCAGCACTGGGATTACAGGTTTGTGCCACCATGCCCAGTGTTGGTTGCGGTTATGGTGTGCATGGGGGTTTGGGGCCTGGAACTGTATGCTGTACTGGGGATAGAACCAGGGTCTTGCACATGCCAGGCAGGCACTTAGACCACTGGGCTATTCTCCCTAGTAATTTTAGAAGAATTTCTATTATTGAATGATTAATTTTAATTTTATTTATTTATTTTGTATTTTGTGTAGGGTCTCATTACGAAGATCAGACTTGTAGTGATCCTCCTGTTTTTAGCCTCCCCAGTGCTGGGATTACAGGCCTATGCAACATGCCCGGACTCCGTTGCCAGCTCAGTGCACTTGGGGCATGTGGTGTACCATGGCATGTGGTGCCAGGGCTAGAACCCTGGCCCCTGTGCTTGCCTAAGCAGGTGATTAGTCTACTGAGATATCTCACATATTTTATAAGTTTTATTATATTGAACAGCATGTACTTAAATAGAAAAAAAATTAAGCATTTATTTTTAATATTTATTGTTTATAAATAAAAATTTCAACATCAAGTTTCTTCTGTTTACAAAGTCTAAAAATAACATGGCAAATAAATTCCTATAGGAACGAACTACAATGAAAATACAACTCTAAAACAAAAAGAATCCATATTCAATTTCAGAGGGATGGAGAACTCAACAGGTGATAATTTTGGTCTTTATTTATTTATTTTTTTTATGGGGACCTGAAGCAGGACTAAGCACTTGCCAGGCAGGCACTGTGCTGCTGAGCTATATTTCTGGCCTCAGTCTTCACATATAAAAACAACACATTCCATACATAAGTATCATTTACACTGCTAGCACGTGTTTTGCTTTCCTGTCATTTTTGTAGGACATACTTGACATCTTACTTGCCTTTTCTTATAGAACATACTTGACATCTTGCTGGTCTTGCTGTTTGTCAATGAATTCTTATTATACTATGTTTAGTTAACAGGAACATAAAATACCATTAAAATAAACTTATATTCTTAATAGGTATTGTGCATTTTAAACAATATTTTCAGCAAAAGTATTCACAAAATCTAAAAAGTGAGAGAAATAAATTCCTATATGAACTACACTGAACATACTAATACAAATCTACAATGAAAATAGTATTTGTTTCCACTGTCACACCCAAGGAATTCTTCACATCTGACAACTGCATGTTCTGTATGGAACTCTCCCTTACACTAACAACACGTGCGCTTAGCTTTCATTTCCTGTATGGCAGCCCATTCCTGTCACCTCTTGTCTTCCTCTTTTCTTAGGAGCTTCTTAATATATTACAGAAAATTCAATTAGCAGGAAAGTATGACATCAATAAAATATCAAATATGTAATGAGTGCTTAGAACAGACATCAACATTTCATATCACCTGTTTACTTACTTACAAAACCTAAAAGATAATATCAGAAATAAAAACCTAAGTGGACGACAATGAAATTACAAAGAAGCCTACCACAGAAATAATCTTTTCTTTCATTTTCACAAAGTCTTCGCACACGACTTGTGCATGTTCTGTGCACAGGTATGGCTTACATTGATAGCATATGTTTTGTTTTCTTGTCCTTTTTTAGGGCATATTTTAGATGTTTTTAATTTTCTTCTTATCTTAGTAGGTCTTTGTGATGTTGTACCTGCCTATATGCCTATCAGCTCACCAGTGTGCTCCACACTTCTTTTGAACAGTTCCTTGGGCAGAAATATTTTTTCCTCTGTTATAAGTAATCTTATATCGATTCCAGTTCCAATCCTATAAGAAAATTTATCCATGATATTTTGTACTTGTTATTTTCTTTGTAAAGTATCAAACTAGTCATGCCATACATATTCAGGATTGAGTAAATATAATCATTGGTCAATGCTGTGTGTTTCAAGTGACATCACAGTTGCTACATAACTCACCAACATCTACCCGACCTTTGCTTTTGTTGTAAAAGTTACAATCTCTGGCTTCATTTTTGTTGAATTTTCTATCAATCTTGTCATTATAATACAAGATTAATAGAAAATTTATTGAAATCAGCAGTACTCCTTTGTTGTTCTTTGCCATATACAAACAAGGCCAATGTTATGTTTCTCCTTTCAAAGTTTATTATTATTATTATCTATTTGTTATGTCTCTTTAAAATTCAAAGATTGTACTATATAATTCTCTATTCTGAACTTGCAACATTTCATTAGGAATTTCTGCTTTGTTTTTGCATATAGTTCCTATACTTGTCAATTTGTGCTGTTATCAAATGTAACATCAGTTGGTAACTGGTAAACCAATTGCTGAATGTCCATTCTGATTAGTTTGGGAGATAGAAGCCATAAGACTATTTACAACATAATTCATTTTATTACTGTATGAATAAAGACCTGATGGCTTCATTCAAACATAAATTTCTAAATTGAAAACATAATGTGTCTTTGCATCTAACAAAGCATATATTTTTATGCCATGTTTTTAATGCTTATTTGGCAAATACTGCTTAAAGCTACAGTGTCCCCAAAATGCTGTAAGCTGTTCCTCAATAGTCAAATATTTAGATGAGGTGTAAGACACTTAACATTTTGAAAAAAAAAAAAAAAACCCAATGAGCAAATAGCAGCAAAATTATTCATCCTTTTTCTTTCTTGGTTGGGGCTTTTGCTCTCAAACCTCAGGCAATTTGGAAGGAAATCAAATCTCAGTGTTGTTATTCTACAAACCTCAATCTCACATGTTATTCTACAAACCTCAATCTCACACTCATCACTTCCCCACAAGTCTTACATTTCTGTGATTACCATGTGAAAGCCCTGCTAAATACAGCAGACCTATGAATGCTTTCAGTTCAGGTAGTGAGGTATCAGAATAAATACATTTTCAAGTATGACTATCTGTGTATACAGCAGGCTTTACTTATATTTCATTCACAACTTGTAGCATATCATCTGTTAAAATTTTCAACATTGAATCACAGTGATAGCATTCCATTACTAACTTTAATCCCTTCCAATAACCTAATTATATTTTTAGACCTAGTTCTAATGTTGGCTCTTTCAGGCATGTGGACCATTTTGTTCCATTTTGACTAGTTAAATAAATACTCAACATTTCTGTTTTCTTCCTCATCTGAATCAAGGAGGTCTTCACTCTCTGTGTCTGTTTCGGTCCATTCTGACTACATTTCTCTGGGAACTTTGGCTCAAATGGCCAACATCAAAGCCATCTCATGCATAGTCATCTGTGCATGAGTCATCTGATGACTCACCTCCTCTCAAACTTGCAAATTTGGGTTTTTATGTGCCATTGCACTGAATTGGGCTGATTCTACCAGAAAAAGTAAAAGAAAACATTTTTTAAATACAAACACTAGAGCTTGAGAGATAGCTCGGGGCATAAGCACCTGCCTGGCAAGTGCAAGGTCCTGAGTTTGATCAGTCATACCAGCCTCAGAACTGGATGTGATGGTGCACACCTGTAATCCCAGCACTGGGGAGACAGAGACAGGAAGATCACTATGAGTCCAAACTGTGAGTGAGACCCTGTATCAACAAAATAAAAAAAAAATTAAAATGTAATAAACTTTAAAACAAACCCTAAATGCACAGAAATCTAGTAATGAGCATTTTATGGTTAGAACACCTGCTGCTACTTTAGAGCTGCTGTAAACATCTTGCCCTTCATCTAAGTGGGTGAATGCACAGATGCATTCTCATTTTCCCCAGGTGGAGTTACTGTGAGTCACACCTGGTTTTCATTATGGTTAAGTACATTATTTATATTACAAAAGTATGGTATGGGTGTACTTTAACTTCCTTGATGTCCAGGATACATACATATAAAATGTTACATGCCACCGTATGTGTGTAAAAAACCTGATTTAACACTTTTGCATGTGTTTGTCATACCAAGTAAGTGAATGCAAAGATTGCTTCCTGTATCTCCCAGGCACAGCTACTGAGATGCACAAGTGACTATCATGATGCTAAAGCCCATAATTCCATTAGAAAAGTATGGAATATGTATATTTTACCCACCATTCTGTTGTTTTATTTTTATGCTTTATTTTCTTTATGGCTAGATAAAGTTAATTTATGGTCATTTTCACAATAAATAGAAAATATGTAGTAAACCCCAATTGTATATGGGTTACTTAATAGCATCTTCATTTAGAAAATTAATTTGCCTGATTAGGTGGAGAGAGCATGGTGAAATAACAGTGTAACAGGCTTTCTCCAATTCAGAAGTAAAAAGCACATCTATGTTTTTTGTCTATAAAGTTTTTAAGCTTCACAGTATAATAATATTTAGGATCTGATAAAGTATACTTAAGAAATCAGAAAAAAAAAAGAAATCAGTATAGGTATGATGATTCTCAGGAGCAGATCATTGCCTATGCATAACCAACTTGGTGGTAGTGTTAGTTTTTATTGCTGCTGTAACAAATTATCATAGCTTTAGTGACTTAAAACAACTTTATCATAGTTTTGTTGTTTAGAATTCTAAGAGAGTCTTACTGGGATAAAATGAAGTTGTCAACAGGACCTCACTCTTCTCTGGAAACTCTAGGGTAGAATTTATTTCCTTATCTTTGTGGTTTCTAGACTCTACCCATATTTGTTGGCCGATCATCTTCTTTATCCATCTTAAAAATAACAATTTTGCATCTTTGTGATCCATCTTGTTGAGTCAAATCTTATGACCATAATGAGGAAAGGCTCACTGCTTTTTTTTTTTTTTATCACCATTAGCCTTTATTGTGAGCAGCAGGTGGGACACTTTTGACATCAGTAAAAAAAATAACTTATAAAAGCAGAGATTCAGCGAAGCCTCCTGGGGTACCCCAGAGAATCACACGTAGATGCCAACCCAGAGCAGGAGGAAGAGGACACCAAACCCCATGAAGAGCAAGGCCACCAGGGTGATGAGAAGCTCAAGGCTCACTGTTTTAAGGCCTTTCATGCTTAGACTGGGCCCAAACAATTAAGAATGATTCAGAACCTTGCCACAAATTCCTTACATCTGCAAACTTTTTTCCATGCAAGTTAATAAAGTCACAAGTTCTTTGGATTAGGATATAGATATCTGTGTGTGCACACGTGTATTTGTGTGTGTGTGTGCATGTGTGTGTATGCACACGCGTGCATGTGCATGATTATTTTACCTGTCTCAGAGGTCAAGAGAAAAGAATTCCCAAAAGAAAAAGGTATTCTGTCATCATTGTCCTGTGCTAGAATGATTCTTCCGGAAATTCCTATGTTGAGCCTGTGATATCTGGCCTCAGTCAAACAACATTTTTTTTGTTTCTTCCAGGAACAATATGATAGATAGCACATTGTGAAATGTTCCATAAGCAAGATGAGCCAGTGCCACTGTGTTTCCCTGTACAATAGTTTCCATACTTCATTAAAAAACATTGACTAATACTTTAGTGGGCATTTTTTATTTAATAAGCCTCTTTTACTGGTGTGTAAGAGAAAACAATTCACTTCAATACTCTCGTAGCACTCTGTTTGCCAGAATTGTGTTTTCTTTTTCTTTTAATTTTGTGTATTTGGTACAGGGTCTCACTACACATCTCAGACTTGCAAAGATCCTTCTGTTTTCAGCCTCTCCAGTGCTGGAATTACAGGTGTGCATCACCCTGCCCAGACTCAATGGCTGGATCAGCATGCCAGGGGTAGGGCTGGTGCGGTACTGGTCCCTGCGCTTGCCTCAGCAGGTGCTTAGTCCGCTGCGCTATCTCACCAGCCCTGGAGTTTTCTGTACCACTGTATTAATCAGTTTTCTATTTCTGTGAAAAGTACCCGAGATAAGCACCTTACAAGGAGGAAAGGCTTATTTTGGCTCACAGTATCCGAGGTTTTCGTCCCTTCTCATGTGGTCCTATTACTATAAGCAGCACAGCACAGTGCAATACGAGTACAAGGCAGAGGTGGTCTCTTTACCTCATAGTGGTTAGAAAGCAAAAAGAGAGGAGGAAGGATAGGGATCCCAGTACCCCTTTCAAAAGTCTGCCTCTCAGACCTAATTTCCTTGTACTAGGTCCCCCATTCTGAAGGTTCCAAAAGTACCATAGGCTGCTACTAAGCCATTATGCATGGGAGCCACTTATTTAAACCATAGCACAACCTTGGAGGTTGCTTCTTGGCAGACACCAAGTGATCTTTAACCATTTTATTTCATTCTAACATTCTACCTAAAGATATCCTCAAATTATAAGTTTGAGAGTTTACTTGGGTCCACTTCAGATATCAATCTCAAATCCAGGTTGTTGATAGTGCTTCCGACTGACTGGCTCTAAGAGGTTCTATTAACCTGCTCTGCAGTTAGATTATTTGCTACAGTGGCTCACAGAAGGCATGAAACTGCTCTACCCACTGTCATTCATTCATTCATTCATTCATTCATTCATTCATTCATACATACATTCATTCATTCATTCTAAAAGGATACAACTCAGAAACAGCCAGATGGAAGAGCTGCATAGGGCAAAGTATAGGAACGGGAGCTTTTTTATTTTGCCTAGGCTGGCCTTGAACTCAAAGAAAATCTACAGCCTCAGCCTCCTAATTCTGTGTTGGGAGCCATGGAAGCTGGAAAATCAGTCAAAGGTATGTAGGCAGAAATAGGCCTCAGTGCCTAAAGCAAACGAACGACCTCAGTCCTGAGATAAGCACCTGACTGGTTAACATCAGATACTAGTCGCTAGGCAACCTTGTTTCATTGTGCAGCGACTACCTAGCCCAGCTTTTGTCTTCTTGTCTATCTTTCTCATTCCTGCCACTGAGTCTTCCCAGGTGGAGCTGATCTGACTGAGACCAGTGGATCTCTACAGTTTTGGGATTCTAGGTGTGTACCACTATGCTTGGCTTGGACTGTGGGACATTTAGGCCTCTTCTGGTTGCACTATCCTGCCATTACTTTCACTTGTTCAGCTACCAGGAAACTTTTTGAACCCTGTTTAGTTTCTTTGGAGGTTTCATTACATTGGCCACTGGCTATATATTGGCCAATGATCAACTCAACTTTCACCCCATTTCAAAAGTGTCAACCTTCTAATCACCTGGAGGGAGCTTCCAAACACCAAAGTGCTCATTAACATACAAAAAGAGCAGCTGGGGAGATAGTCCAGCAGTGTAAGCGCCAGTCTGGCAAATGCAAGGACCTGGGTTTGATCCCTGATACCACCTGTTATACTGCCATGCTGGCCACTGAAAACTAAGCATGGTGGCGCATACTATAATCCCAGTGCTGAGGAGGCTGAGACAGGAGGATCATTACAAGTCTGAGCTGATTACCAAGACGCTATACCAAAAACAAAAACAAAACAAAACAAAAAAAAAACCGAAAAGATAACACTTCAGAGATTCTAAAGGTTCTTGGACTCTGGCAAGAAACTAGACAAAGACCAAAATATCTACTTCTTATTAATATAATATTACACTTACCTTTTGAAATGCATTTGTTTATAAGCAGTCCACATATAAATGTGTCACTGTGAATTCCAGACAATACAAAAAGGAACTGCGAAAGTATTTTTACTAGTGTGCAGATTTAAAACTTGCTGAGCTTGCACCAGGGTCATGAGAGGCCATGCTTTTGAGGAATTGTAGGTCTAAACTCCTTTGGAAAATTGAAGATTCTCACAGAAGACTGAAAACATTACAGACAATACCAAAATATTTCAAGGGCATAGTATATGTGACACATTGTCTGGTTTATAGATGGATCTGTACAATATTCTTTTTTCAATTAATTTTATCAAGAAACAAATAGCAATGAGACAGTTTCAAAACCGATTAATAGGACAGTTTCAATAATTAATA
>NDGN011420753.1:0-11731 GCA_002564285.1 Tympanoctomys barrerae
CCTATCTGAGAGAGCGACAGGAGGGGGGGCCCGAGTGGGTGGTGCCTGGGAAGCTGTCTCTTCTAGGGACTTTTGTAGAGGAAAACCATGAGGTGAGGCAGGTCTAAGGTGGTAGAAAACATGGGAACTCGCTTAGGTGGGCATGAGGTGGGACAAAGCTGTGGTCAGCCAATGAGATTACAAGCACCTTTGCTGGGGGGGGAGGGGGAATGGATTAAATCTAGTACCAAATGAGGAAGTGAGTCACGTAGCAAGAGGGCATGAATATGGGACAGGGTCTTTTCCTGTTGGGGTTGGGTTGTGTAGTGAGACCTATAGAGCCTGTACCAAATGTATATAAAAATACAGTTAGTAATTACTCTCATAACAACTTTTGCAAGATGAATGTAGGTTTATTTTAGAGCATGAATGGCAAAGACATACATACCAAATGACCAGGAAACGCTAGTGAGCCACACAGTAAACTTGTTATTTACATGCTATGCATCACTGCATGTTCCTAAGGATTCTCTGCACTTCTTTCCTGAAGAAAAATTGAATTTCTTGCTTTTTGATATTTATATGTTCACATCATTGACATATGACAATATTATCTTCATTCAAGAGCCACGTGAGGGAAAACTATATTATTTACCTTCATTTTCTTTGCTGATATATATTTGCTTGTAGTATATTTAACAACATCACTACCAGTAATTTAATTCTAGTGGCTATTGCTATGAGGGTTCATACTGATATACTTATTTTTTTCAAAAAATTATTTATTTGGTACAGGGTTTCACTATGCAGCTTGGACTTGTAGTGATCCTGCTGTTTTCAGTCTCCCTGGTGTTTGGATTACAGGTGTGGGCCACCACTCCCAGACTCCATCGCAGGCTCAGTGCACCTAGGGGCGGGGCCTGCAAGGCCTGCAGAACTGGGGATTGAAGTCCAGTCCTTGCACTTGGTTAAGCAAGCATTTAGTCCATTGAGCTATCTTGCCAGCCTTGATCTACTTCCTTACTTCTTACCTTTTTTTTTTTTTTTGCATTTTATGGAAGGGTCTACTAGATTGGACTCCTGATGATCCTACTGTTTATAGCCTCCCAAGTGCTGAGATTACAAGGGTGTGCCACCATGCCCAATCTCAATTGCCAGCTCATTGTGTCCTGGGGGTGGGGCTGGCACGGTAGGTCTGGGGATTGAACCCCCAGCCCCTGCACCTGCTTGCAGGCGCTTTCATCCCCTGAACTATTTGGCCGGCCCTTCTACTTACTTTTTAAGGCCTCTGGTTTCAAGTTGTGTTCCATGGAGACAGCAGTTGGAGCTACTGATATAAAGATGATCAAAGAAGACATTTTGAATTTATAATAGTAGTGCTAATTTATCTGCCTTAAACTTTTTAGTGTTTATGTGATATTTTATTTGAACAAAACTTGGGTGAAAAGCTTTGAAGTTATTGCTTCCTAGATATTAATTTCTCTGAGCATGGCACAAGAACCACCATGCTTGGTATAATTTTAATTTTTTTGTAACATGATATTCTATATGATTGTCTCTAGCAGGAATGGACTTATCTCAAACAAAACACATCCTATGTGGTCTGACCCATACATTTGAAGAAAAGCCTTGCCTTTGTTACTCCAACACAGTGCCTGGTGGATAGCAATTTTCCTACTGTCTTTGGCATCAGATACTGTTAAGGTACAAGGAATACAAAGAAGTATAAGAAATGATCCTTGGTCCTGAGAAATTTACTTGTCAGTGAGGAAAGTGGCTAGATAACCAAGAAAATCCCAGATAATAAAGGCAATGGCATATTTGAAAGAAGAGCTTTTATTTTGAGGAGGACTCATGGAATCATGCCTGGGGAAGCCAGAGAACTCTTTGTCCCAGTGGTCATATCTGAACTGATGGCTGAATGACAATTCTGTGTCAGGTTTACTGGGGTTCCAGAAAGAGAGAAAGTCATAAGAAAAGATGATCGGCTGGCACCAGAACATGCTATCTGTGTTGGAATGTATTTCAGAATAAACATCCCCAGGACTTGAATGCAGATAACAGTGACATAGCTCAGGGAGGAAAGGATAACAGTGAGATTTCTTATTTGAATGGCTTTGGGAATGAGATTGCTTAGGGACCTCATGTAGAGTAAGAGGATTAAAAGTGAAACCGTGGAAAATAAGAAACTCTAAAACTTCAGGTAAGGACTAGCAACGACAGAGGAGGATCTCATAGGGCAAGAGAATATGGCAAGGAGGAAGGAAGAGGAGGACAGTCCTAGAAGTCAGCATGTTTTCAGATATAGTGGTCAATAGTGAGAATGATAATGACTGTCATGGCCATGTATCAGGAAAACCCAGTGATTTTTCATGGAGATGATTTTCATGCTACTTGAAGGATGCAAATTGGAACAGTAGGAGCTGTTAATAGGAGTTAAAAAAATAGCTGTCAGGCTTTAGGTTATAACTTCAAATAATTTTGGTGATGATGTAAAGAAGGAAGTACAGTACTGTATTGGTTTTGAGAGGCAGTATAAGGGCCAGTGAAAAAAGCTTAGAGCACAGAGGAAGGACACTGGTATTTGTTAAACATCTATTAATGTGATTTTGCTGAGCATTTTCTGACTTGTGATCCACAAGCATGTAGATGGGCGAAGGGGCATGAGCATAAGAGAGAGACATTATAGCAGAAAAGGAAAGGAAAGCTAGAGCTGGCCAGATAGCTCAGTGGACTAAGCGCCTGCTTAGGCAAGCGCGGGATGGGGTTCAATCCCTGGTACTACAGGCTGCATTGGCCCTGCCCCGGGGTGTGTGGGCGTGGTGGGGCCTGTGGGCATGGTGGCACACCCCTGTAATTCTAGCACTTGGGAGGCTGAAAACAGGAGGATCACTATGAGCCTGAGCTGCATCGTGAGACCCTGTACCAAATACATTAAAAAGAAAGAAAAGAAAAGGAAGGATAGAAGAGCTGATGGGACGAGGAAATACTAAGAGGGAATTCGCCTTCTCTAGAACAGGCCTCACTAAAGTGGATTTAAAAAATGCATTGCACATCTATTTGGCTACAGTGTTTTCTGGAATTTTCTCAATTTAGATGCCTGACCTGAATAGAAAACTAAATAAGAAGACTTGTTAAAATGACAGCTTGAGGTTAATAATAGCTAACATTTAAAGAGGGCTTATTCTGCGCCAGACACTTTGTTAAATAATTATACACACTGATGCGTTTGCTCAACAATTCTGTGATGGGGGATTTATTTTTGTCCCCATTTTGTAAGGCTGAAATTGATACCCAGAAATATAAACACAGCCAAAGTAATATAAGAGCGGGGCTAGGACTTCAACTCATGCACTCGGTCTAGAGCTTGAATTTTAGAATTCCTGAGTTAAACTATCCCAAAACATTTCTGCATGAATAACACAACTGTCCTTAACCCACTTGTCCTTACTCTGAACCTAGAGTCAAGATTTGGCTATTTGGGTTTCTGCTGCACTTAAGGAAAGATATACTCTACTTCAAGCAGCTCATGTATATCAAAACCTTAATCACAGCTATTTGGGTAACATGTGTCCACACTTTACAAACCAACCATGGCCCTAGTCATATTAAAATCAAAGTTGCAAAATAAAGAAAACATTCTGAAAAACCTTGTCTGTTTCATTTAGATAACACTGTGCAGAATGAATTGAAAGATAGAATGCTCAGGGTTTATCGCTTCCTTTTCCTTTTCTATTTTAAGCCCTGTGGTGTTATGGATGATATCACCAGGCAATTTGGTTTGAATATGCTTGGTGCTGGACTGTGCCGATTACCTAACTAATGACATGAACACTCCTTGCCATTGTCACACTGCTCGTCTTACTAGTGGGGATTTCAAGCGACAGATGAAAGCTGTTTGCTATCAATTTTGCAAAAAACACATCTGCCAGATAGCCAAGATTTAGTTCGAGACCGAAATTGATTAATATTCTAATTTGTTACCTGTCATTAGTGTCACACTGTATTATGCTGAGTCACAAGCGGCAACCTTGATGTAACATATGTTCCTAAAGGAATTTGATTTTAGGGCTATGTTTTATTTTTGTTGGGTGTTGCTTCCTGTGTATGAATCCCATTACAAATTTAAATTACACAGGCAATAAGAACTGTGATGGATTAAAATGAAAGTGTAAAATATGCTCTGTTATATATTATTAAAAGAGATGCATGGCTATACTTTTCAAATATATATTTATTGAATAGTTTTCGGATTCTAAGTGTTTCACTTTATTCTATCAAAGTGAGTGCTAGCTATATGATATTTTTTCACGGACATTACCCAGATCCTCCACCTTTCTATTTTCAGTTGCTGGTCAAAAGCAAATCTTCATGGAAGAGGAAACTGATTTTCCAGTTTGATCTAAAATCCTTAATAAAGAGATAGAGGGATGAGACCACGGCTTGTCAAAGAGTAAAGTTATTTAGGGGAAATGACAGAGAGCTTTATAAGTCATTTTCTTCCCCAGCTGACTTTTCCTACTGGTGAATAGAAAGGAGAAAAAAAAAAAAAGTAATAGCTGTTTGTAGGTGAAGAAGGCTAAAAAAATGCAGGAATTGTCATAAAGTAGAAACATTTCAGTTTTCCAATTTTAATTACATAATCAAGCATTGATGCTTTTCTCAGTGTTTAGTATTCAATATTTATCCTTTAATAATGTACTTTAATTTGTCAGCATGTTAAGTTCTCAAAGCCTGAAAGGGATGTTTTAGAATAAAAGCCAAATTGATATTCATTCATTCTGTCACTCATTTATGAAATATCTACCAAGGACCACATATATACCAGGTACCACTAGGGATACAACTGTGCATAAGAGTCCCACATCAGTGCTCTTGTAGAGCATACATTGTTTTTAGGGGGTCAGAGAAATTTAACAGCAAGTAATAAAATACATGAGAGTGCACACAGTGTTCAGTAACTTGGGGAGGAATACAGCAAGGATGGGGCACAGGAAATTCTGGCAAAGATGGGTGAGATGAAAGGGTTGAAATTTTAAATAGCGTAGTTGAGGATGCTTTGGGTGAGCAACTGGTGAGTGAACTGTGCTGGTAACAGGGACACTCCAGCCCAGGGGCTAGCCGCTTTGCCAAGCATCTCACACTGTTCACTTATCCACAGAAAAAGCCGGGGAATGCACTTGATCTGATACTATTCACGACTTTCTTCACATTCATGTAACATGTTTCTCCTAATGCAAATGCTTCCATGAGATATTCTTTAAATGAGAATTTGTGCCAAAGACCTATACATTTGGTTTCTACTTGGTAAGTATAACCTCAAAGTTATATCAGAAGTACTTGGAGTTTGGATATCAGGCTATTAGTTCAGCGGCAGAGCAAAGAAAGGAGCTGAAATCTCTTTTCCCCTGAGGCGTGACTTTTGGGCCACCTCTCCCTTAATCTGCTCTGGGTTTTCCTGCTGAGAATGATTACTGACAACTGTGCTATGACTGATTCTCAGATTAACCTGAATTTGTTAATAGTGAATGGATGAGTTAACAAGTTTCTAATTATGGAGGCATAAGATGTCCATTTCTCATATTTTTGTTTAGTTTTTGAATGTCCTTATTTCATTATTCTCTCTAAATTTTGAAAATCTCTCCTCTGCACTGCTGCAACAGCTGGCACCGTCTTCTGTCCTCACCCCTCTGGAAGCTACGTCCTTAGAACAATCCACAGGCTGCATAGGATACGGCTCCTGCTACATACAGATTTATATTCTGCTTTCTACCTTGCTCCCTCTGCCTAAGCACAGTGGATGGCTTGATATTTCGGGCAGATTTTTGCCTAAGGGCTTTGTCAGATTTTACCCAGCTCCCTCCTTCACGCTCAGGTTTTTATGAAGAAATCTATGCCAATAACCTCAAGGTAACATTCCTTTAACTTTACCCCTTCTGTATCCCACTTACTTTATTTATTCTATATATTATTTATTGTCATGATGTACTATGTATATTTCTCTCATTATTACTCCTTCCTATCTATGTGACTATAAGCTCAAACCTTTCCTTCTAGGGCCTGAAAAATGACATAAGGTGTTCAAATTTGACAAAGAGACAAACCCATTTAAGATTCAAATGAAATGTTATTAGTATTTGAGTAAAGCAGTGTAGGAATATATGTTTCCCACCTATAGAAACATCAGTTTGAGCAAATATCTTCACTAGAGCTAAGAGAATGGTAGGAAAGTTCATAGTGCCTCTTCCAGTAGTAACACAGGAAGACAAGGCACACTGGAGCAAATAGGAAGGATAGTTGACATCATTCCTTTCCCAGTCCCGGTCTTCCTAGTGTGCAAGGAGGGACTGTCTTCCTGTGGGAAAGAGAGCTCAGGACTTTGACTTGGAGTCCATTACAGTAGGACCCAGCACTGGGCAGCCCTCTGAGACCCTGTCTTCCGGAGCAGTACCTGGAGCCTGAGACTTTTCAACCTCCCTTTGCACCAGGAGGGACTGTATAGCCTCGAACTTCAGATCTGCATGGCAGACTCAGTGTATGATATGCACTACTGCCTGGTGGATGTCGCTGGCTCTGAGACAGGGCATCCTTCCACACTTGGTGGAAGAGTCACAGAGTCACACTTAGCATACTGGGCCCTCGGCTTCTGGGAGTAATGCATTAGCCTCAGCTGCTCTGTGCTTCTGGCAAGGACGGCTGAGTTGGTGTCCCCACAGGCCTCTGTGCCTTGATGGCACATTTGCCCTAGGCTTCTAGCATACCTCAGCACCATTCCTGCCTCAGTGGGCCCCAGGCTTCTGTAACACTGTGATAGTCACAAGTGTCCTGGACTTGTTACATCCCAGCCCTGAACTTGGCATAGAACTTTGCCATGACAAAGTAGTCTGTGAAGGTTAAAATAAATATCTCTTACTTTAAATATATAGATGCGGATGATCTACAACCACAAGGATCAGAACAACTGGGAAAGATGACCTATATTCTATGAACTAATAAATCTCAAACTCTAAAAAAAATGTGAACAGGTATGAATACCTCTGAAATCATTTTATGAAGTCAGTATTACCCTGATACCAAAACCAAACAAAAACCTACCAAATAGAATACTACAGGAGAACTATTCTCGATGAACATAGATATACGATTCTTTTTTTTTTTTTTTGCTCCGAATGCTTGCAGGGCAGGTTTGGCTGGCTTGAGCTGTGGGGATCAAACCACAGCAACCTGAGCCTCACTGCTTTGTTGAAGCAGCCACTTAAAGAACTGAGCTAAAGGGCTGTCACTTAAAGAACTGAGCTAAAAGATAACTGTCATATGATCCAGAAATCCTACTCCTGGACACATAACCAAGGGACAGAACTCAGTACATCGAAGACATATGTTATCACTCCTGTGTTTGTGTCATTGTTCATAACACCCAAGGCATGGAAGCAACCTTAGTTTCCACCAAAGGATCAGTGGATGAAAGTATATGGTATATATACACAATGAAATATTCATTCAGTAAGAAAGAATATCCTGTCATTTGCAACAAAATGGATGGAATTAGAGGAGATTACATTAAGTGAAATAAATCAGGCAAAAAGGATAAATATTTCAGAATTGTATTCATATATGGTATCTAAAATAGTTGGTTCCATAGAGTAGAGCTACCAAAGGCTGGGGGCTCCACAGAGGAAGGAGAGTTGGGCCAATATTGATCACTGGATACTAAGTTGTAGTAAGAAAGAAACAATAAGTTGTGCTGTACTATTGCATAGTAGGGTGATATAGAATACTATAGACTATTAATGTATTTTATACTTCAAAGAGCAAGAAGAAAACATGTCAAGTTTTCACCACCAAGAAATAATAAATATTTGAAGGGATAGATATGCTTAACCTAATATTAAATAACTCAATATATACGTCTCATGTCATTACATAGTATCCCATTAATATACTTTTCATGTAACAGTTAAAAATAAATTTAGTCAGATGAGAAAAAAGTTGATCTCATAGAAGATGAGCATTAACATGGGGCTGCCCGAGGATGGAGATTTTGAAGAGCAGAGTGGAGAAGGATGCAAGATTTCAGCTAGGGTGAAGTTCAATAGCTTCGGGGTGACATGGTAACTATGATTAATATCATATTATAGCCTTAAAAATGCTGAGAGGGAATAAACAGTAATTTTAGCACAAAAATAACTATGTAAGGTAGTGTATGTTAATTAGCCAGATTTCATCAATCCAACATGTATATCAACACCTCATGCTATACACAATAAATCCGATTTTATCTGTCAAAATAAAACATAATTAAGAATTAAATGCCAATATTTGGACTTAGTGTACATTTATAAAAGTAAAATTAAGTGCAGATTTTGTTTTTCCTGATGATGAAAAAGAAAGCATCAAAATTTGGCAAAAGATTCTAAAACATTGAGAGATAGATAAAGAAAACCAAAATTGAAATACTAGGAAAGCAAATAGTAACCATATTTGAAAATTTTTTTTACAATGGAATAGTCTCATAAATGCAAATAAAAATATACACAACAAAACCTATTAGTGTTCTTGAGAGAAACAGACATAAAACATATTTATATTAAATAGAACATATAGAATTTAAAAAATAAACTGGATTATCACCCAAGACAATAAGACTTTTACTTTAAAGACTATTTGATGTTATCATTGGAATATTTCCAGGAAGTACTACCATTAAGGAATGTTGAGTCTTGACTTTTCTCCCACAGAGTAAAGAACTTTTAACACTGTATTTTTACTCAAAGCACAATATAGGGTACTCACATGGAATTTTATGCAACTCATTCATAAACTTCTCCTTCAGCTTAGAAAAGGCATCTTCCTTTCCTTCCCCAGGACTGGCCGGCTCTGTGGCATTATGTGGTAGAACAGGCGCCGCAGTGGTGACTGGTGGGGCTGCCAGGGCCTCATGATGGCTCTCGCTCACCATCTTAGTTCTGAGGAAGCTGTAGGGCAGGAAAGGAAGCGAAGAAAATACAATTCAAAATGGCTTACCTGATCCTCTATCAAAAGGATACCAGAGATGAAAGGACAGCAGCGGTTGCACCTGCTCCCTGGGTAAATAGTCTATCATTAGCATATTACTTTATGTGGGTTCATGAAATATTAATAAGACCACAGAGAGAGGAGAATTCTTTCCCAGAAGGTAAAACCACATTTAATGACTGAACCTCTCTCAATGATATTGTGTAAACTGTCAGATCTATGCGTTATTTATACCGCCCATTATTTTCTTGCTATGTAGATTTAATGTCTAACTCACATCTCATTGAAGTAAATATGAAACAATTAGTGACAATGTATAGACCCTATACTCTTCAATGTTTTGTTTCTTAAAAAATCCCAATACAGTTGTCTTGGAAATGTTGATAAATGTGAGTGACTTTAAAAAAGCTATAAATAATACCATAAAACATTGATAGTGTATCATGACATTATACAAAACTTGATTCTTAAATCTCATTTATTATTGGTAAGTTTTTCTCCCTGTTACTTTTTGATGTGTACTATAGGCAGTAATCTTATCAATAATTCACTTGTCTTGCTGAGTGACTTTTTAGGAGACAGAAAATGTGGTAAATTGATTACTTATTTCAATACACTGATAATCTAACATGACTTGTCTATTTAATTATTTTCATTTGTGTAAACTGATTGTTATTGAATAAATTTATTAAATTAATTTAGTCAATTATTTCAAATGTGTTTACTTCAAAATACTAAAAAAAATGCCTAAGGTAGGAGATGAAATCATCGTAGCTTTGAATTCCAAAGATACTAGCTCTAGCCTTTTTCACTAACTTAATGAATTTTGACAAGGCATTAGATCTCTGAATCTACTCACTTTCTGAAATGTAAAGAACTGAGCCCTGCTTTTTCTAGGTTAATTTTAGTATACCACATGCAAAGCGAAGGCCAATGTTAAACAAGAATTTTAAAGGAGCAAAAGTGAATTCATATTCGGAGTCCAAAAATATTTTGGATTTTATAGTATATCATATGTTGTAGGGTATCCCCCTTTGTTGATGAGAAAGTGGACATGATTTTGGGCAGAAATAAAGAAAATAAAGAGGCCTGAGTGGAAATAACTTCCCACTCACAGTGGGGAATTCATGGGTGGGTAAAAACATTTATATTTGCAAATGAGCGGGGATAACCAGCAAATATACACACAAAAGAGAAATGCAAGGTGAAACCACAACAAGATTCTATCTTACTCTAGAAAATTTGGCTTTCCTCAAGAGATAAAATAATATCAAGTGCCAGCAAGTCTGTGGAGTGGGGTATAGGCACTTTACTACATTCTGGGTGGGAATGTAAACCATTATGAAAATCAGAATGAGTAGTCTTCATAAAACTAGGAAAAAATCCTAGAAATTCCATTTAACTCAGTTATTCCCATTCTAGGCATATTCCTGAAAGAGTTAATTACATCATATTACAGTGATATATGCATATCTATGTTTATAGCAATTCATAATAGCTAAATCTTGGAAGCAGATGCCCTGCCCATTAACAGCTGAAGAGATAAAAAAGTTGTATTTATACGCAATGGAGTACTACTCTATCATAAGGATAAACTTGAGTCATTTGGAGGAAAACAGGTAAACCTTGACATGATAATGTTAAGTAAAATAAATCACACATGAAGATTAAATATTGCATGGCATCTCTTATATGGCAAACCCAAAGTATAAAGAATAAAATAAAAGACAGATATTAGGAAGAAGGGAGATCTTTAAGAAAAACAAAGGAGGCCAAGAGACAGAGGAGGGCAGGAAGAAGGGGAGAAGAAGGGTCTAGAAAGTTAATATGTGTGATGTACCTGCATATATCAACTCTCCATAAGGAATATAGTTATTATGTCCTTAAAAATGGAAAATTTATGCTGATTATGCATACTTATACATTTAGTGAAAGTGTAACTGAAGGCAAAATAATCTTACATGAATGGGGTTATTAAAATCTTAAAATCTAGAGATCTTGGATTTCCTGGAAGGTGATTCTTTTTTCTTTCTTTTTGGAGACAGGATCTCACTATATACTTCAGGCTGTTCCTAAACTCACTGTGTATCCAGGCTGGCCTCAAATTTGAGGCCATCCTTCTGCCTCTGCCTCATGAGTGCTGGGATGAAAGGCATGTGGCACCATGGCCAGAAGGTGACCATGTCTGAGGGTAACATATAGGCATAGATAATCATTTCTGTTGGTAACTGATGAGTTTTCCTTTTAAACCTTTTATTTTCCACTGATATTAGACTCATAAAGATATGGGTTCAGATTGCCTCTCCTTTGTAGTTTCTTCATTTGCAAAATGAGCATTTTCAGGCAAAATACCTAAGTTTTTATGTGAATATGAAATGAAGTAATTCATACATAGAACCTAGCACAGTGTATGGTGTTTGGCATAAGTTTGTTCTATTGATTGATTGAATGATTGCTCCATCCATCCTTCCATCCTTCCATCCAGCGATCCATCCATCCATCCATCCACCCATCCATCTATCCATCCACCCACCCACCCACCCACCCACCCACCCAGCTACCCATCCATCCATCCATCCATCCATCCATCCATCCATCCACCCATCCACCAATCCATCCATCCATCCATCTACCCATCTATCCATCCATCCATCCATCCATCCATCCACCCATACACCCACCCAGCTACCCATCCATCCATCCATCCATCCATCCATCCATCCATCCACCCATCCAC
>NDGN011420761.1:0-15798 GCA_002564285.1 Tympanoctomys barrerae
TTCTTTCTTTCTTTCTTTCTTTCTTTCTTTCTCTTTCTCTTTCTTTCTTTCTTTCTTTCTTTCATTCTTTTTCTTGGCTGGCCTTGAACTCACTAAGTAACCCAGGCTGGCCTCAATCTCACAGCAATTGTCCCACCTCAGCCTCCCAAGTGCTGGGATCACAGGTGTGCGCCTCTATGCCTGGCTCTCATACTATGCTGGCAGGAGCTAACAGGGGCTGTCTGCTGGCTGGGATACAGCCGCTGAGTTTTCTCCATACTTTTCTACATTTGTAAAAATCAAACGAAAGAAAAATAAAATTACTTATAGAGCATAAAACTTCAAAGAGCCTAATGGGAGAGCAGAGGAGCATCTGTCTCCGTGATGAAGGGGATGGCTCTGCCTCAGCCTTGACAGAGGAAATGGGGTTGTGAGGAGTGCGGGGACCTGCTGCCCGGAGGTTTTAGGAGGTTTCCCAGACAAGCATACAAGCCAGGCTCAGTAGGGCATGGCTATAATTCCAGCACTTGGGAGGCTGAGGCAGAAGGATCATAAGTTCTAGTCCGGCCTGGGCAGCGTAGTGACTTAGTGAGACTTTGTGTCTCAAAACAAAGTAAAAGGGAGCTGGAGCTGGGGCTCAGGGCAAAGTCACAGTGTTCAGTCCCCAGCGCTGCAAGAAAGCAAGCGCAAAGTAAAGGGGGCGTGACAGGAATGGCTTAACACTTTAGCTTGCACAGGGAGCGTCTCATCAACTGCGGGGCAATTTTACCTCAAATTTATCACCCTTTGCACAACCACAGGCCTAGTGTTTCCCCACTTCTCAGATGATCTATCTGTGCCCTTAACACCATGGTCGCTGCTTGGGACTCAAGCCCAGCCCTGCTGTGGCCCTGCCCGGCCATGGTGATGTCCCCACCTTTGCCGCACTCCGCACACAGGTACTCGCGGATGTTGTCGTGCACGCGCATGTGCTCCTTGAGCATGTCCTTGCGGGCGAAGGACTTTCCACACTGCTCACACGCGTGGCTCTTCACACCTGCAGGGGCGAAGGCAGAAACAGATGCTGGCGCTGCACGGTCGGCAGGGAAGTGGCCCCCCACACTGTCCTCCCTGCCCTTGGGACATCCTGGGCCCATAGGAGAGGGTCCCCATGGGCCTAGAGGACAGGGGTTGGAAAGCAGGGGGAAGTGGGCGCTGGTGGAGGCCACGGTACTGGCCACACCCAGAGCCAGAAGCCGGGACACATACCAGTATGGATGAGCTTGTGGCGCTCCAGGTTCCCAATGCTGTTGAAGATGCGGCCGCAGATCTCACAGGGGTGGATATACCTGCCAGCATACAGCTGCTCAGGGCAGCCCAGGCTGCAGTGCAGTCCACCGCCACTGCCACCTTGAGGGCCCTGTCCCAAGTGCCCAGGGGATGGGACCAAGGGGTCCACGATCAACAAAAAACACAAGAAGCCTGGCTTCCTTCACAGAAAGAGCTGGGTCCCCCAAGATTCAGTCCTAACCCACATGCTCAAATACAGCCATAGATGGACACAGAGACTGGGAAGAGGTGAAGCAGGTGGAATGAGGCCACCAGGCTGGGCCTGGAGCTACCCTGCTGTGCCCTCACTGGAAGGAAGACTGGACACAGACTCAGGAAAGACTCTGGGAGCTGAGGACAGAGCCCTTGGGAGGGAGGGACTGGTCCCCGACACCTGGATCTGGGGCCTCAGGTAGGGAGGGATTACACTACTGCTGTTAGAGCACTGCGCCTGCTACATGGTCAAGCTGCCCAGGGACAGCAGGCCTATGTGCATGGCAGGGCGGCACAGGCCTGGCAGGGTGGGAGGCAGCGTTCCTGTCCTGCCTTCCTCAGGTGGCCATGATGGCCCTGGCCTGAGGGCAGGTGAAAAGCTGTGACACTGCTCTAGATGGTACCCAGCTACCCCACAAGCCCCAAGGCCACCCAGCTCACTTCTGCACGTTAGGGTCCGGCAGGTTCTCACGGTGGATGACCATGTGTGCATGGTAGGTGGCCTTGAGGGCGAAGCGGCGATGGCAGATGCTGCAGCCATACCCCTTCTCCTTGTGCACCTCCATGATGTGCTTCAGGTACTCCTTGCCACGGCCAAAGGTGAGCTGAGGATATAGGCACTGCTCACAACTGCTGCCCCAGCACCTGGCACTCATGCGGTGAGGGCTGCCCCCCAGCAAGGCTCTTCTGTGTGGGTTCCGGTGGAGCAGAGGGGCAGGTGGCCCTCCAACATGGCCACCCGCAGCAGACAGTCCCTACTGCACACGGCATTGCCTGTGTGCCCACACAGATGAGGGGTAGGGGACGCGATGGCTCCCTGTGTGGTGGGGGCCCTCTGCTGGCACAAAGGTGCTGTGTTGGTGCCCTAGTTGGCAGCCAAGAGCTTCCTTCCCCAACCTGGGGGCTTCAGGACAGGAGGCCTCCTACCTGACACCTCTTACAGCTGTACTTATGGGGCTCTGAGTCTGCGCTCTCATCCGAGTTGTCCTCGTTTTCCTCAGACGAGATCCCGATCTTGCCAATGAACTCCTCACGCTGGTGGTCATCCATCAGTGCGATGTCCTGTAGGATGTCACAGCCTGGCTCCAGCGTGGCCCCTCTGCTCCCCAGGGCCCAGCTCAGGGGCGGAAGCCAACACTGCCCCAGGGCCCACACGCACGCTGCCGCACCTTGAAGTGCACGTGAATGTGATCCCTGAGCACATCCACGCGGAAGAACTTGCGTCCGCAGATCTCACAGGTGTACTTCTTGTCACCGTGGGTGAGCAGGTGCTTGTTCATGTTGCTCCGACAAGAGAACACCTGGGTCAGAGACACCCCATGAGGGCTGCCCAGAGCCCATAGAGAAACTCAAGGCACCTGCTTAGGTCCCAATGTCAAAAGCACTGCCTCCCAGTCTGCTGAGAACAGGAGCTGGCAGGGACTCTAGCTCGTGGAAATATATTTTGGTTTTTGCAGTACTGGGGATTAAACCCAGGGCTCTGCACTGAGCTACATCCCAGCCAGCCCTTTTGTATTCTAAGGTAAGTCTCACTAAGCTAGTTGAACGGGCTGGGCTCAAACTTGGGATCCTCCTACCTCAGGCTCTTGGAGCTCTGGGATCCCAGGCATGCACCCCACATCCAACTTCATTTAAACCTTTCACTAGCATGGAGTCAACCAAGCAGCCCAGCATCACAGAGATGCCTGTGATTTTTGAAAGCCGACACCAGAGAAGGCTGCCCTGCGCTGTGTGCTGCATTCTGGGCACCTCACTCTGAACCCCTCCTGGCCTGGAATTTCTGGACTGGAGAGGGTGGCTGACCCCAGGTCTGGCTGCTGTGCGGTTTTCCAAAGGAGTCAGAAAGTTTCATATAAAGGGGAAGAGTCCACAGGTGCTGGAAGAAAGGGCAGTGGATGGGACACGCACAGCTGCAGCCCATGGGGGTGCCCAGCACCCACCAGCGTGCTGGGGCAACCACTAGTGCGGGGTGCACACTGTCCACCTCAGAGAGGGGACAAGACCCTGCAGGATCGCAGAGCCTGGGCACTGTGGCCTGGAGGCTGCCAAGGAAAGACCACTTTCCCCTGCTCACGCCCAGGCAGCCCACCTTCCCCCGCGCGGAGCCCTGAAGGATGGGGCAGCCGTGGCAGGGCCCCTCAGTTTGGCATGATTAGAGCGCTGGCAGCTCCTCTCCCACTCCCCATGCTGCTCTGTGCTGCAGCTCTGAGTTTTAACTCAGGAAAAGGACATGCTTTCCACCCAGCTCCCAGCACACTGGAGACTGCTCATGGGGCATTACCTTGCCACACACCGGGCACCCTGAGGGCTCCTTCTTGTATCGAACCAGGCTCTCGTTGCTGGTCTCTAAGTCCTCTCTCTTCACCCGCCGCACACCTGGAATCCCAGCCCCAGAAGACAGTGAGCACAAGGCCAGCAGTCAGATGGCCTGAGGCAGGGCTGCCCACAGGGGTGACAAGAAGCTTGGGACAGGCGGTAGCCCTCAGCACACGAGCTCTGTAGTGACTGCACCTTGCACAAAGGAGGGGGTTGCACAGGGCTGGTGGGCTCCAGCACACACACACGGGCACCCAGGGCCTGTTTGGAAGAGTGACATGGAGCTTCAATTGGACAGGGAGTTCGATTAATCCCAGAGCTCACTGCCAAGTATGCCATATCTTTAATGGCTATTTGCATGCATTTTATGAATAAAACAAAACAAAACAAAACCAAAAAACACCCCATTTCCATTCACGTATTGGAAGCTAAACCTGTCCAGGGAGGACCATGGTAAAAGCTCAGATGGTCACAGAATCTCTGGGTTTGGAGGGATTTTGCTGAGGCACAGGATAAAAACTGACGCTGGCCTTTAAAAGGCTCCTATGGGCTGGGCACAGTGATCCATGCCAAGCTGCAGCATTCAGGAGGAGGCAGGAGCGCTGCTCAAGGCTGGGCCCAGGGGAGCTGCCAGACCCTGGGATGCGCCAAAGCTCTGGCCAGTCTTAGCACAGAATCAGTGCTCGGTCTGGGCACTGAGGTCCAAGTGCCATGGTCACTGTGTGCTGCGGACACAGTCTGGCTGTGGACATTACCTCGGGTGCGAGGCTGCCCAAAGGACATCCCGAGGTAAAGCACTGTGGGTCTCTATGAGTCACGTGGAAAGGACCTAAGTGAGAAAGCAAGGTGTGATGCCTGTGTACATGCATGTGTAAGGATGTGGGCACATGCATGTGTGGATGTGTGCACGCGGGGGCACATGTACGTGGTGTGTGTGCATACACACATGTGAATACTTGTATAACTGCATGCTTGTGTACAAGCATGGGTATGGATACAGTTAAATTATGTATGACTTCATTACCTTTCATTTTTTCCTTTTTGTTTTGTTCTATTGTTAGTTTGTTTTGTTTTTGAAATGGGGTTTCTCTGTGGAACCCAGGCTGGCCTCAAACTCAAGGTGATCCTCCTGCCTCAGCATCCAGAATGCTGGGCGCCTAGAGGTATGGGACACCATGCCTGGCTTTCACTTTCCTCTTACTAAGCTCAAGCTCATTCTCTGTGAATTGTTCTAAGTGTTAACAAAGGTATTTTAGCCCCACAGCCACCACAAAGGACAGCAGTTCCTGGAAGAAAATTCAGCATACTAAGGAGGCCAAAACACTGCCCCAGAATCCCTCAGGGCCCTATACCCTGAATCCTCTCCACCATCCACATGGAACTATGCAGATCTCCCTGCCTGAGCCTCTTCCTGGCAGGGGCTTTGCACAGCTCTGTACCTGCCCACGGGGGTTAGGGGGACGCTATGGCCACTCTGGCCATCTCCTGTGTGTCCCCAGCCTGGCTACACACAGCCTATGTCAGGAACCCTGGTGACAGCACTCCCTGCTGGCCCCAGGAGCACAGAGCATGCACAGAGAGGGTCTGGCCGATAACCCCACACAGTAGCATCTGCAGGACATTGTCCCCTACATTGGGCAGAAAGCTGACCACGTGTGTGATTTTATACTGAGCCTCCCCACTTTGTGCTGTACAAAAGGATTTTTTCCATAATTTTTGTTTACGAGACAGGGACTTGCTATGTAGTGCAGGCTGGCTTGAATGTACGGTGATCCTCCTGCCTCAGCCTCTTATGTGCTAGGACAGCAGATGTGTACTCTACTTCGCACTTTTGTACAATATTAAAAGCCCCTTGGAAGAAATTCCTGAAAGGGTAACATTTGCTCCTACAAAACCTGGTGTCCTGAACTTATCCTGCTGTTTCCACCCACCTGTATCCCACCTCCCACCCAGGTCCTGCTCTGCCATGCCCCAATCCCTGAGTAAGCAGGGGCTCACCCTCCAGGTGGCGCCGCTGGTGGTCCAGCATGACATCCTTGCGGTAGAACATCTTGCTGCAAACCCCGCAGGCGAACTTCTTGTCCCCATGCTTCTTTTTGTGCTTGGAGAGGTTGCTGTTGGTGGAGAAGAATCTGAAACACATCTCACATTGGAACGTCTTGTCATCTGTCCAGGGAGCAAACAGACACACAGGGCCATCAGTCACCGGCCTCAACTGCCAGCCCTCCCCGCTACCCCTTGATGCTCCTGGGCTCAGCAGATGACCTGGTGTCCTGGGCCAGACAGAAACAGGCACTGGGCCTGGAACCTGACCCCACTGGCCTGCGGTATGTCCCCTACACATGGGGCTGCTGCCCAACCCTGTCCTGTCCCACGGCTCCTCGCATCACATCATGTGTGTCAGCCCAGTTGGTGCTACATGCCTGCAAATCCCTCTCATGGGATGCCAACGGAGAACCACTGTGAGTTCAAGGCAACCTGAGTGACAGAGTGAGACCCCATCCCCAAAACCGACAGAGCAACCCAGAACCTGTGTGTTCCTAGTATCCCATTACTAACATACACTCAGTACGTACCCATGAAATACAACACACTCACACATAAGGCCTGGGCCCCAGCCTCAGGAAGCCTGTGCCTGGTGTGCAGACCCCCACATAGGGCTGGTGGATAGCGCTGCCCAGCTGTGTCCTCCCTGCTGGCTCATCTCCCCTCCAGTCCCTGTCAAGTGGGGCAGGGCCCAGCCTCCCCCACCAGATGCCCACAGTGTGGCCCAGCCCCAGCCAGCTGTGACACCTAGCATCTCCAGACACTGCCAGCATCATGCCACATCTGTATGAGACAGGACCTGAGGTGAGCAAGGCCTCAGGACATTGCCCTCACCCTGGGGCTCCACATGGCCCCAAAGGAAGGCAGCAACTTCAGCTCCCCGTGGGGCACAGGAAGTGCCACGCAGCCACCAGGAACCCACTCCAGAGCCAGAAGCAAGGGAGGAAGCAGTGGACAGATACCCCAGGGGAGAATAATGCCTAACAGCTGTACCTGAAATAAACAGGGCACAGGCACACCCCTGGAGGTCCTGGTGTGACCTCAGCTTGGAGCTGAACCTCTGGCTGGCAGAAGGAGGTATGCAGGGGGTTACACTGCCTTTGAGACACTCATCACCCCTTCTTTTCATTTTCAGTTTTTATGTCACGGGTCTACGCTTGCTGTGCTCGACAACTGCATTCCTCACGAGGAGCCCTGCGTGTGATCACGTGCTGCCCTGATTTATCATCTCCTTCCCCTCCTTCCCCTCCATCCACCTCTCGGTCCCCTCCCACCTGCACAAGACCTATCTCCCTATTTCCTCCCGTCTGTCTTTTATTTGCACTTTCATTTATTTACACTTTGGGCTTCTCATCTAAGAGAAACCAGGCACTACTTAAGCTTGTGTTTCTGCTTCACTCAGCATTGTGGCCTCATGGGGCATCCGCTTCCCTACAAATGCCTGGAGCACGTCCTTCTTTATGGCAGAGTAGCGCTCTATGGTGCAAATTGCTTGCCTCTGTTAGCCTGATATACTGTTCATGGGACGCACCCCTCTCTGGCACCTATCTAGCCTGACATCTGATGGCTCCATCCTGTCTCTCAGCCCTGCTGGATGCGTGACCACACAGGACACAGCTGTAACATGTGACTACTATGCCAAGCGAACTCACTGTTACTTCAGGGGCGTGCAACATTCTTCTGATGCACTGAGCACAGCCTCATGGGTCAGGCACTGCAGATAATGCAGCAATGCAATCCTTGGTGATGCAGCAATGCAATCCTTGGTGATGCAGCCTTTCCCTGTGACGTGTCCTCTGCGTGAATTCTCAGGAATGGGCCTGTCTGGCCCAAGGATATCTACCCTGCTGCTATGCCAGCAGCCACACCTTTACTCTGCTGTTCAGTAAGTCACCAAGACACCCACACTGGCACTGCCAACAGCACAGGTGAGCCCCACACAGGTGCTGACAGCAGAGGTGGGCCCCCCACAAGTGCCGACAGCACAGGTGGAGCCCCCCACCAGTGCTGACAGCATCGATGAGTGCCTTCTGAAGCAGGGGGCTCCTGAGCCCAGCCCTCACACACCTTGGGGTGCAGAAGACCCCCTTGGAAGGTCTCCCAACTCATGTTGGGAGAAACAGTTAGAGAGGACAGTGTCCTGGCCTCAAGCCAGACACTGTAGATCTGCCCTGGACTCCAGTGCAGCTCCCTACGTAGCAGGTGTCTGGTCCCTGCTGCTGCTGTGGGGCCCATGCTCACATCCCAGGAACCACAGCAACGAGGACAGTGCCAGGTACTTATTGGGCCCTGCGCAGGGTACCAGAGGAGCTGCTTACTCCAGAGTCGGGCTCTGAGGCTGGGATCTGCTTTTGCCCAAAGTGGGACTTGAGCCCCTGCTGCTCACCAGGGCCCTCTTGGGGTAAGAGGCCGCATAGAGATCACTGCAAGGACACAGAAGACACATGTTCCGGACAGGGACATCAGTCACAGCACAGCAGGGTGTGTGACAAAAGCCACCAACTCTACACGTGTAGCTCCCCGTGCGTGCACGAGGGAGACATGCGCTGCCCCTACTCCATACAGAACAGTGCAAGAGGAGACGACTAAGGTGCCACACAAAGGAGCTTGTGTGGACTCGCCCTGTCTTCATCCCAGGCTCACAGGCTGACCTGCCAGCATCTTAGGACAGAATCATGCCATGCGCCATGCTACTCTGCCTGCATCCTCAATAGCCTCGTGGACGTGGTGTCCCACTAATGTGAAGCCACAGCTGCTGTGTACCCCACCCCATCCCCACTGACTCATGTTGGGAGAACCAATTAGAGAGGACAATGTCCTGGCCTCAAGCCAGACACTGTAGAATGCAGACCCTGGAGGCAGAACCTTGAGGACTAGGGCAGGCAACATCAAGCACAAGAGCTGGAGGAGGCTCTGGCTGTAAGCCTGCAGCCGCACCACCATAACAGACAGCTTGGTGGAGGCCCTGAGTCTCTGGCACACCTGGAGGGTCCTTGAGCACAAGGCACAGCAGCCTTCAGGTTCACCAGGTGACTTCCTGAGCCCACTGCTGCTCTGGATGCAGAAGGTTCAGAGCAGCAAACACAACTCCTTCCTGCCCCTCAGTGCAGCCTTGCCATGGCACAGCGGGCATAGACAGAATATAAAAGCCATGTTTCTCTTTGGAGCTGAACGAAGATGTCCAGCAGATGGGGGGCAGCGACACCCCAAGCGGGAGCAGCAGGCATTCAGAGGCCTCCTGTGCTCCACTGCAGAGGTACAGACTACATGGACCACTGAGAACAAGTGGGTACAGGGGCCAGCCTGGCCGGCCCATGGCTGATGAACAGTGCACCCTGCCCCATGGTGTAGGGGTGACCCAGAAAGGCAGGATACAAGGTGACAGTGACCCTGCCCTCTGCTTTCTCTGGTACCTGCCCAACCACCTGAGCCTCCACTGCATGGCCATCCCTGTAGCAGAGGGAACCTTGGCCAGGAAGACAGAAACTGCTCCTGGACTCCCCAGCCATGCCTCCTTGCTGACATATGAGATTCCATCAAAACATACAGTGAGCAAGTATGTTTTATAAAGAATTACTACAGTAGAAGGCACATTGTCATGAACGCTCTCCAAGTCCTCCCTTGCTTCACACATATTCATCCCATTCTTCTGGGCACTTTCTGCAGCAGCTCCTCTTTCCTGAGAGTCTTTATGAGGTGTGATCAAAAACATGGTGAATGCTGATGCCAAGTGCTATCCAACAGAGGCACCTTGTAAAAACATGGTGCTGTGTCCTCGTCCACCTTATCCACCAGATCCGGCCCCACACGACCTTCAGCTGTTCCTCCAAGTCAAAATGACCATGAAAGGGAAACATTTCAAACCAACTGAGGACTCTGAGGTGGCCAAGACAGCACAGTCAAACACACGCAGGAAAGAGGACCTACAGCTGCTGCAGAAAGTGATGGGGGTGCTGGGATGAGTGCGCGGGAACTGAGGAAGACTTCGGGCGGACCTGTGGCAATGTGTCTTTTCTCATAACAGGTTCAAAGGCCTGTGAGTGCTTGGCGTAGTTTCTGGTTACACTTACACATTTCCTACAGTGCACTCTTTCATTTCCCAGCGTAAGCCTGGCCTGGGAGCCAGAGCCCAGGTAATCGGGTCACAGCCAGGCTGCTGCCCCGAGAGCACAAAGTGCCTGCCTCTGGAACCAAGACAGGACGTGCAGGAGGCAGCCCCGTGCAGTGCCTGGCTGGGGCGGTGCAGCCCCTTCCCTACCTGGGCCCCCCCACCACTCCATGCTCACATGCTCACCAACGGTCACCCCTTGCACCCCTCACGATGGCCTTGACTGGACACACGGGTACAGAGGTGGGAACGACCTCTGCCACCACTCACCTGTCCTGCAGTTGTGGAACTCCAGCGCACTCTCCATGCGGAAGGTCTTCCCGCAGGTGCCGCAGCGGTGCCGGTACTCGCCGTCCACCTAGTCAGAGGGGCCATGTCAGCCAGCCGCCATGTGAGGGCCCAAAGTGCAGCTCTACTTGCCTCTGCCCTGTTTCCATTTAGGAGCAGGACCACTCTCTGCTGTCCACTGCCCAGAGGGCAGAAGCCACAAATGGACCCATGTTCCCACTGTGCCACTGGCCTGGTCAGCAGGCACAGGCCAGCGGGTGGGCGGCACCAGGTCACCCAGGACATGAAAACTCCGCTGCCTGAGAGCCTGCTGCCTTGTGCCCCTTCTCCAGGTTGGGTGGGCAGAGGACGTGGGCTGTGCTCACCCACCTCGTTCCTGCTGTGCTTGTAGGACACGTGCTGCTTCAGGCTCTCCTTGCGGCTGAACAGCTTCGCACACTCCTCACACTTGAACAGCTTGTCACCTAGAGAGCAGAGCAGGGCTCACTACCTCAGAAAGTGCCTGACACATGGAGGTCCCATGCCCAGAGCCTGCAGCCCGCCTGGCCCATGTCTCCCAACCCACTCACCGTGCGAGCGCACATGGCGGCTGAGGTTGCTGCTGTTCTGGAAGACCTTGCTACACACCCCGCACTGGTGCACGCGCTTGTGCTCGCCCAGCTGCCGGGCCAGCTTCCGCCTCAGGCCATGTCTGCTGGCCAGGACCAGGCCCCGCTTGAGGGCCAGCGTGCCACTCGTGTGGTGTGTGAACCTGGCCAACACATACATGGACGAGGCTCAGAGACAGGCAGGACACAGGGACCAAGAGCAAAGGTCCCAGGTACCCACTAAACACTGGCCAGCGGCCACAAGCCTCTGCTTGAAGGAGGCAGGGTGGCTCATAGCAGATGCCCTGAGTGCTGAGGGCACTGGGTGGGCTCCAGGGACTGGCTCTGACACCTGACACAGGGACCACCAACTGGAATCACCGCTCTCCTCATGCTCAGCCTCACTGGGCCCTGATGTTCTACACCAGCCTGACCCTCGCCTTGGTGTGCCTCTTCCTGTTAGTGTGTTTTTGGTGATACACCCCCCAACCCCACCCCACAATCCCCCAGGGATTAAGACAGGGTAGGAACAAGCAGTGGGAGCACCATTTCTGATGTGCTTTGGTCTTAGTTTCTAGCGTCCACCAGCACCAAAACAGTTTAAAAGTAAAATACCACCAGGGCACTGGGTTGCAGAGCAGAATCTCAGCCAGGGACCATAGCAAAAGTATACATAGTTTCCTGTGTACAAACAGCAAAGGAAGCCAGGCACAGGAGAGCAAAGGGTTAAATTTACTGAAAATAAAACAAAATGGTTGACGTGTGCCTAATGGGCAAAGGCAGGAGCGGCCGGGCCCAGCAGTAGGTGATGAGGACATAAATGGGGTCATTTTGTGAAGCTGACCACAGCGACAGACCCCAGGAGCATGTGACACTCCATGAGGCCACACATCTGTCAAATACTAGTCATAGCAATCAAACTGGCTTTAGGTGTGGGTCTCCAAAGCTGAAGAGCTAGTCCAGGTGCACTGCAGATGGAGCCCCAGACAACCTTAACGGGTGTGATGCTGCTCTCATGAGAAGGCCTATCTGCACCCTTGAGGACGCCAGGGGCCTGACTTACTTAGGCACCGAGCTGACGGTGTCAGGGGGCGTGGCCAGCTTCCCCAGAACCAGCTCCATGATCCGCTCTTCTGGCGCTGTGCCTGCTGGCTCATCTGGTGGGACCTCAGTGATGATCTCTGCCACTTGTTCTGTGCAAAGGGCATGTGACAAGCAGGGCTGTCACCAGGGCAGCAGCAGGCATGGCAAACCCAGGGTGTGTGCAGTCCCACAGACCAATGCCAAGCCACATGGTGGACATGACAAGCTAAGGTTACACTCAGGAAACGAAGCCAGCAACAAGTGCAATGTAAGTTCTTTAAGCAGTGGGCGTTACACACCTGTAATGCCAGCCCTCGGGGAGGCCGAGGCAGGATTTCAAGCTTTAGTCTATCCTTGTCATCTTAGCTACTTAGAAAGACCCTGTCTTCAAATAACAAATGAAAAGGGCTGGGACATAGCTCAGGGCAAGGCCCAGGGTTCAATCCCCAGTACTGTACCACCAAAAAAAAAAAAAAGGCTCATCCTCAACCAAATGGAAGTTCTAATTTTCAATTTTTTTTAAAAGCCACAACATCGGAGTACTTCAGTCTGTCTTCATATTGAGCCAAACAGTTTGAATGTACAGCAGGACCTTCTAACTGGTTAAGTGAGTTCTGGCAGATTTGGAGCTACTAAGGTTTATAATTAGATACGCCATCCTTCGGGTGTTTGAAAAATGCCCAAGAGTCAAATATCAAATAATCCTCATAATAGGTCAGAGACAGGACCAGGGAAGGTTGCCCAAAAAGGTTAATGCGCTGGTCTACAGTGCTTTAATTGCTGAGTGTCCTCGACACAGGACAGCAGCACATGACCATCCCCACCCCTCCCCTCCCCTCTGCTTGCCTATCCTGGGCCTCAAACCACTCTTTCCATTCCGATCCAAAGGGGGGACACTGCAGACCCCAGGAGCCACCAACATTGCATACAGGTCCCACCTCAGGATATAAGTCCTATGGCTTTCTTCCCATTTTCACTAATGAAAGCCCTGGAATGTCCCCAACAGTTAAATAAAAGGCACTCAGGACCAGTAAGGTGGCAGGCAGGAGGTTTTGGCAGTGAGCAGCCCACCAACTGCACAAGCAGCATCTACTGAAGGTGACCACAGACCCCACACCCAACTGAGGACACGCACCTTCCAAGGACAGCGGGCTACCAGATTCTCGTGTGTGTGTGTGTGTGTGTGTGTGTGTGTGTGTGTGTGTGTGTGGCCAGCTCAGCCTGTAATGGGGAGGGACTGGCATGGCACGTGGTCCTGGGGTTTGAACTTCGGTCCCTGCCCATTTGCCTAATCAGGTGCTTTAGACTGCTGAGCTATCTCACTGACCCCAGATTCTCTTTGATAGGGGCAGGTGGACCAATACCAGGTGTGCAGGCAAGGGACCAAACACTGGCAGTTCATGGAAGGAGCTGGCACCATGCCATGCACGAGGACCCTGCTGGGGTGGGCTCCTCTCTGCCAGGGATGAGCAGGGTAGCTGGGGGAGGCGTCTCCCCCAGGGGCGCAGTGCATGGGCTGTCCCTGTCTAACATCCCAGTCAGCGCCAGCTTTGTGTGATCCCTGCACTTTAATGAGAAGACCAGGAAGTGACCCTGGAGGCCACTACCATGTGGTCTCATGGCAGGCAGAGAGGTGACCTATGTGAGCCCACGCCCAGGAGGTTGTGCCCCCAGAGCCCAGCCTGCGGCAGCCGCTCACCTGTGGGCTCCTTGTCCTCCACGATGACCAGAGGCTGCTGGGACTTGGACGTTTTGGGCTTCCGCCCACGTCGAGGCTTCTTCTTCTGCTCCTTGGGGGGGCCAGTGCTCTCGGGGGCTGCAGGGGGCTCCCCACGGGGTGCGCTGGGCTCCTTGTCGGGCACCGCTGCTGCCTCCGGCTGGCTGCCTGGGGGGAGCCCCTTGCCGTGTTCTAGGTGGCCCAGGAGGTGCTCTGCAAGGACAGCATAGCTGACAGCACCACTGGGGACAGCAGCCCCTGCCCTACCTCCTGCCTGCCCCCCGCAGCCCTCTCTACTCTGTACACTAAGCACTAAGCGTGCTCCTTCTCTCTCTTCGAAGGGACTCGCTGGGACCCAGGCCTTTGCCCTCAGCCACACTGCCAGCTGTTTTAAACTTTTCCTTTTTTTAAATTCTCAGCCAGAGTTTTACTCAACTGCCAAGATGCCCAGCCTAGACGCCGCCAGCTTGTGGTCCCCTGCCTCAGCCTCCCAGAGCGCCGGGGTTATAGGTAACCGTGCCCTTTGTCTAGATATATGAGTTTTAATTCTAGTGTGTTTGAAACTAAAAACACTTCCACTACACCAAATACAACTATGGGTCAAGTATCCCTTACCCTCAATGCCTGGGACTAAAAGTATTTCTGATTTTGGAGTAGTCTGGACTTGGGGTTTTAGAATTTCACAGCATTTCTGATTTTGGATTAGCACAAGGGATACTCAGCTTTATTTTTTATTTTTTAATTAAGTGGTGGAGCAAGGATAAATTCACAAGGCAGTTTTTTTTTTAAAGCATATGTCTATCTCCATAGGAAAAGAATTGGAAGCACATATTGAAACATTAGTCTTTTCTGTACAAGATGAAATTATAGTTTTCTTTCTTTTTTTGAGGTAGTGAGGATGTTTGTTTGGGTCTTACTATGTGGTTTAGGCTGGACTTGAACTCATGGGACCCTCCTTCCTCAGCTTCCTGAGCAATGGGATTATGTTATATTACATGTCTGGCAAGACTGTTTTATTTCTTTTTGTGAGACAGGTCTTGCTGTGTAGTTCAGGCTGGTTTTGAACTCACTATAGCCCAGGCTGGCCTTGAACTTGAAGCAATTCTCCTGTCTCGGCTTCCCAAGTGCTGGGATTACAAGTGTGCACCACTAGGCCTGCTCTGTTTTTACTTCTTGAGATGGGCTCCTGCTAAGTCACTCAGTTGCTCTGCATGGCAAGGCTATCTTCAAAAAGCACAAGGCAGTTTTTACCTGCCTGAAGTCATACACCTTCTTCTGAGTTCAGTTAAATCCCAGTTGAAGCACTGGTTTGGTCTGGAAGATGGCCAGCCCCAAAGAGGGTAAACCTGGCAAGCTGGACCCCGAAACTCCACAGTAAAGCTTTTCTGCCCCAGGCGAGCCCTCAGACACCGTGCTCCAGCAGCCAGCAGCAGGCAAGTATGATCCAGGCTGAGAGTCACACCAGGGAGCCCATCTGCTTCTGGAGCATACAGTGCCAGTATGACCCAAGGAGGACCCACTCGCACCAGGCATGCCCCGGACCTGGAGAACACCGGCCCTCTGTCCCCATGTTCCAGCCTCTATGCTCCTCTCCACTTGTCTGGTGCTGACCCCAAATTCCTCAGCCACTGGGTAACCAAAAAAACACCTTGAGGGGCTGCAAGCAGAGGGTAAACAGAAAGAAAGTGCCCCTCAGGCACTGGGGTTGGGCACAGGGAGGGTGGGGTCAGCAGAGGCTGCAGTGCCGCTGGGATGATGCCTGAGGGGCACCAGCTGCTCCCCGAGCTGCTGCACAGGCAGGTGGGCTACTTGCCTCTTGCGGCCTTAGCCTGCTCTATCCTGAAATGTGGGGTGGGGAGATCAGACTTCAGCCTCAGCAAGGGCTTGGAGCAGGAGGGTTGGGCCCAGTGCCATGCAGATAATGGCCCGGCCACACAAGGCCACTGTGTGCCACCTTCAGTCACTGGCACCATTCAGCCAGAGTGAAAGGTTTTATTTCTTCATTCAAACCAGTCACCAGGACCAGGGAGATAGCTCAGCAGTCGAAAGCACCTGCTTACCAAGCTTAGGCAGCCACAGCTGCCATGGTTTGATCCCCGGCACTGCATGCCACTCACCCTCAGGGCGGGCTGAGCCAACAACAACAACAACAA
>NDGN011420766.1:7630-27150 GCA_002564285.1 Tympanoctomys barrerae
AAAAAAAAAAAAAAAAAAAAAAAAAAAAGAATAAAGCAAGAAAGAAAACCAGATCACTGTAGTTTAGAAGGAGCTATCTGCATGGCAAAGCGTTTTTGCTTGTCTCTTTGCTTTTTCATGTCTCCTCTTCCCTTTCCTGAAAGCAAAGGGCTGCGACAGGAGCGGCGCCCACGGACCTGTGCACAGGTGGTGGCGGAGCCGTGCAGCAGCTTACTGGGAGGCCTGGGGCGGGGCGTTTTCTGATTTGGTCTCTTGCGTGGCGGGAGGTTTACTGTTCCACGGGCTGTTGTTCCCCAGGGCGGGAGAATTGCCGAAGTCCTCCTCGTCGTCCATGCCGTTGGCCGCGTCATACTGCGTGTTTTCTAATCTAGTGATTAGCCTTTCGTCCTCGTCCCCAAACTCACCTCCCATCAGAGTTGGCTCTCCTACCACCATCACATCCTGTGAACAGCAGCTGACATTATTACAGGGAACCTTGAGGGGGAGAAGCTCAGCTAGGACAACAGCGGGGAGCTGGGCACCTAGGACACACACGCTCCTGGCTGCGCGCGGGGCCAAGTCTCAAGGCGGGCGGGGCGAGGCGCATGTGTGATTTCTACAGGAAATAAACACTGCCTCCTGACGGGCAAGAACCACGCGAGTTTATGTCCTTAGTGAGCAGCCTGACACCGGAGAACGAGCAATGCTAGCAATCTGCAGAAATAAAAAAATGGATTTTTCAAAATTAAAAAAATCCACGCTTTGAACCTGCTGACATTGGGGACTTTCAAGAGGGCTCTGGAACCTTCTGCTGGGTGCTTTTCAATCCCTCCAAAAATCTGCCACTTTGATTGAGGGCCTGTGAGTGGCTTTGGAAACTAGTGGGACATGCATAAGGTACAGTTCTGCAACAGTCGGTCCAAATGTCACTTTCTCCGTCCCAGGGACGGTCTACATTTTAATCGAAGATTGAATCTCTCTCTTTGTCTCTACTCAACCAGGCCCTTTTATGCAGCCAATATCCTTGACATTCTGCTACTTAATTATGGTAATTAATTTAGGTAAAGTTTTCGATAAAAACAATGTTCACACTGATTTGACAATTTGCATAGCTAATTAAGTCATTAGCAAAAACCTGCTGATTGCCAACAAGCCCTGAATTCGCCATCTGTTATTTCATGGTTCCTGTTACCTATCCCCACATAGGCAACCCTGCTGCCAATCTGGGCAGTGAAGAGGACCAGTCTGTCCAGCTGGTACCGCAAAAGGAAGACGAAGAGTGCTAATTATAATTATATTGATGAAGCTGGTAGTCATCAGGAATGGAAGTGGGCAAGAGGAATCCATCTCATCACTCCTTTAAGTACAAATTGTCCTTCCGTGCAAATAAGGAAGCCGCCTTCTATAGCTAGATGTACCGTGGAGGCCGCAGCTGGAGAAGGGGTGCACCAGGTAGGGAGGCTGGTTGATTTAAGTGCTGTGATTGTGGGCCAGACATGCCTTTGCTTCCCTGAGTTGTGTAAGATCATCATTAGGTTTCCAAACTATATTTTCTGACTAGTCGTTCTTTAATGATTTAAAAAAGAAGTGTTCCTGAGGGAGCTAATGGATAAAGTGTGAGGTTGGTCGTTCAGCAACACAGATGTGGCGGGCCATTGAGCTGGGTGCGGCTATTTACTAGGCAATGAAAAATCAGAAATGATGTTGTCATGAAAGGAGACGCATGAGGACTCTGAAGATGACGTATGAAATAGACACAGCCTTTCTGACTGGCAAGAATGACGACAAGGGTTTAGATGGAACGCGGCCATCACACAGACAGGTGAACATTATTCAGTTAGCTGGTAGCTGTTACAGCATCCACCGGGAGTATTCAAGGCAAAAATAAAAATAAAAATAAAACCAAAAAACAACGACCACTCAATTACAGGCAATTAGGAGACCACATTTATGATGAGAAAGAAAGGTAGATAGAAAGAACGGCAATACTGTCCAGGGCACAGCAGGAGGGTTAATCCCATTTTAGGACTGTAAAGCGCACTTGGAAGGACTTGGAAAACTCATGCACGAAGGTGTCACCGGGGCAGAGTGGGGAGTTAGAACCAACTGTGTGGGTCTGTGTTAGCGCTGTGACTCTAGGGTCATGAAGGAAGCCGACAGCACAAGAAAGAAAGCATGGCCAGCAAGCTGCAGGAGGAAACTAGGAGGCGGCCACCTGCAGTGTGACATCAGAAGGAAAGTCCTGGCATTCCCAATGCCTTCATTGTACTAGAGAAACAACTAGGACACGAGGCAAGCACGATGAATGCGGTGGTTGGAGGCACTGCACAGGGCTGGCATGGCGCAGGCGTCTAGTTTGTGTGGTGCACGTTTTTTTTTTTTTTTTCTAGGAACAACTGGAAAAGGTGCCCGGGTGTGGGGATTTTTAAGCATGCTAAGTTTCAAGGAGATGCTACATTAATTTTCATGACTATAAAAACTACAAGTGATCAGATGTGTAGTTGTGTGTATGTGTGTGTGTGTGTGTGTGTGCGTGTGTAATGTCTGCACAGCATATAGGCAGAAATTCTAAAAAGACTAAGGGCATAGGTACTTGAGGCCCCTTGCGATACCACAGGCACAGTTTTACTTGTTCCTCCAAAGCTTGACACCAGGACCATGAGGCCCTACTCTGGCTGTCTCAATCTGTTGTTGTCTTTACACAAAATAAACAGAGACACAGCATACATTCTTGGCTGCCTCTGACTAAGGGGTGTGCGCTCCATGTCCCCCCGCCCTCCTGTCTTTAGAAGTCCCCGACAGTGGTGCAGAGCCCATCTCCACAGGACTCTCCCTCGAGAGGCAACAGATCCACCTGTGCGGCCCATGTACCCTCGGCTCCCCGAGGTGGGCCTCTGCTTCTGTGCCGGAAGCCTCAAGGTCCCACCAGCTAGTGCCCACTTCGCATCTTCTCACTAATCCCCGTGCAAGGACCACCAACCTCTGAGAGGACTGGAAGTGACTCCTTTCAGGGCCCCTCAATGCTTCTCCTTAAATTGGCCAGAAGGGGTCACTGCTGTTGAATGACACAGGTCTCCATCCCTCCCAGGGTTGAGGCTGCAGTTCGGGATGGCTCCTAGCCCCTGCTCATGGAGTGAGAAGCAGAATCCAAGGATTAAACCCTAATCCTGGCCCCGCACACACATTGCTGCCGCAGCAGCTACGCAAGCCGTGTCTGTGTCGCCAGACCAGGCTGAAGCCTGCAGACCGTATCTCTATAGAAACAGTAAGGTGGTGGTGGTGATTCAGTAGACAGGGCGGAAAGATGGGGTCACTGCGCATGATCTTAGGCTTAGCATTGAGCATCATTCATCTCAAAGACGCCTAAGAATCTGCATGCTTTCCTGACCTGATTGTCTTCCTTGCCTCCCTGGGCCATCTGCAAGTTTATCGAATTAAAACAATTTTAACCGCAGGGTATAGGGATAGTGCGGGGATTCGGCTGTCTCATGTCTCGTTCATTTGAACTGCAACGGGCCTCAGCTCACAAAAGCCCCACTTGACACAGGGATCCTCCACCAAGCTTCAGGAGCTGGTCTGGCGGACAGAGGCATCCTGGAGGCCAATAAAGTATGCACTCTTCGGAATAAAACTGAAATGAATCTAACTGGATCAGGTATGGCAGAATATACAAGCTGGAGTGCTGTGTGCAACTCCAGTGGATCACTTGGGGCGTTCCTGAGCCCGTTCAGGCCGCGGAAGCCTTCTCCAAACTGGGCTGTGTGAGTGAGCTGGAGAAAAGATCTCCTCGCTACCCTCAGGCGAGACAGCGAGCTCTCTAGGATAGGGCTTGGCCTTTTCTTTCTTTTTTAATTAAAAAAAAAATTGGTGTTGCCAATAGCTGGCATACTGTGACGTCCACGTAGTAGGATCTCAGGAGATGCTTGTTGAACTAATTCTTCCTGCCGCTGTGTCATTTAAGGTCTCAAAGAATTCTCTGAAGTGCATGTTTTTTCATTCATTAGAAAAAAAAATCTAAAAAACGTTAGATTCCAAAAGCCCGGGAAGAGCAGAATGAAGGAAGTCCTAGTGTGTACTTCCGGAGCAAATTTATCTATATCAGCTCACTTTGCTTTTCTTGGCATTTTCCGATTCAATAAGGGCTGAGCAAACCTTAGAGGGATGTTTATAAAGACTCTCAGGGCTTTCTTCTTTGACTTGCCCCCTCTGACCTTCAGGAGTGATAAAGGCCCATTCAGAAAATAGAGGACTGTGTGAGGATATTTTAATTATTTGAGGACTTCAACTTTTAGTAGTCATAACATAAAAATGGTGCCTTCCGTTGCTGGTGGGCCATTATTTCCAAGGTACTTTCTTCCTAATGCAGTGCACGTGAAAGCTGTCCCCTGACGGGGGACAGGTGAAGAGCCCCAGAGGTCCAGGGCAGCCTTGGGGTACTGTCAGGCTTGGTTTTGTCTAAAGCAAACAGACCCAGAGGCAGTGGGAGAAAGTGGGTGGGGGACAGACTTGAAGGCCCATTTGGGGGGAAAGAGGGGAGCTGCTGTGTAAAGCTGCACTCTTACACAGAGAGGGGGGAAGGATCAGGACAAGACGGTGAAGACGACAGATCCAGAAAGGAAAGAGTGAAGAAGTAGGAAAAGGAACACTGTTGGCGAAGGGAAGCAACGAGAAATGGGGGGCACCTCCGAAGACACAGTATCCAGAGGCTTGCACAAAGCACCGAGGAGGGGGTCAGGGTTCAAATGAAGTCTTATACCTGCGACAGATTGGTGTGACAAGGCAGGGACAGATAACCCACAAGGAATCATAGAGGGGTGAAGGGACAGCAGATGTTACCGAGAGCATGAGAATGTAGAAATAGTCTGACACTGGGCCTGGGAAGTGGAGGAGGGAGGAAACGGGCCAGAAGGGACACAGTTGGAGAGGAAGTGACAGGGGAAAGCCTCCTGCTCGGCCTATACAGTTGGGGACTACCTCTGCTGTCAGATTCAGAGTTCCCAGAAGTCCAAGTGGCCTTTGTCCAGACCCTGAGATGCAAGCGAAGAGAACTGAGACCAAACCAGGGCGGATCCTCTCTGCCTGAACCGAGCAAATGGTAAAATGTGAACCACTCGGCTGGATGCTTAGCGACTGCAAGTTGCGTACCTGAGTCTCAAAATACAAGGGGAAGCCCATGTCGGAAGGTGTAGCCAAATCATAGTTTGGGGGCTAAGCTCCGGGGGCTGGTTCTAGTGGCACACGGGGTCTGCAATGCTTCTGCCCAGGGGCCCTAAAATGCCACCCAGCAGGCTGCTAAGTGCTATGCTAAGGCAACCTCAAGGGACATATCTCCTGTCTGTGACTCTGCTGGCTTTTGAATTCAGGTCCCCTTGCAGCCCCGGCCTTCACTGTCCCTCCTGACTCCCAGGCTGCGGGGAGGATTTCCAGGATGCAATTCCTTTCTGCATCCTGCCACGCCTGTCCTTGCTCCTCCCTGCAGCCCGCCCCAACCTGCCCGCAGCGGGGAGCTCAGGGCACTGGCATCCCAGCCCCTCCGGTAGGAGCCAGGCAAAGGCAAGGCTGCAGGCCTAAAAGGAAAGCGAGACTTACAGGTACCTGAGTGGGCAGACTCAGGTTCGCGGCCGCTGTCTTCTTCTTGCTGCCGGTGCTGTTGGCGTTGTTCCCAGCGCTGCTGTTGGAGGTGCTGCTGGTGGAGTTTTTCCTTTTTCTCCGTTTGGTGGTGGGCTGCCTTGTGGGTTCTGCTGCAGTACAGGAAAGAGAAGAGAGGTCAGGGCCAGGGCCACAGCATCCAGGCCACAGTCAGCATCCCGGGCCTCCTAGAATCGCTACTGGACAAATTAGAAAGGGTGGACATTTCAAATTTTCCATTTCTTATGACTTTATCAAAAAAATGAGGATGCTGTTGATTTATTTTTAGCACAAAATGTGTGAAACTTTCCTTTGGCATGTAGGTAAAATGATTTTTATTTAATTTTTCTTTTCACTTTTGTCTGTAACTTACTAATATTTAAAAGTGAGCTGTAAATATTAATTTTCTAATTGAATTTAAAAAGATTTTATCATTAGAAAATTAAAGCAATTTTAACTAAATTAAGGAATTTTCTCCCTTGGATTGCCTTCTTTTTATAATGAAAGACATGAAAATAAAAATAAAATAAAATAAGAAATAAAATAAAATGTACCCGTGGGATTTCTAAAAGTGAATTGAGAGAAGGGCGGATAAGCTTGAATTAATGAACCAGTATGCAACAGCGGCACCTACTGGCCAGGTGTCACATGGCAGCCCACCTCTATTACACCGTGGTAGTCAAAAAAGAAAAAAGTTGCCTGGTCATGCTATAATCTTCAATATTCCTGAACTCAGTGAATTCCGAGGGCTAGGATCCTGGTGTTTAATGAATGTTACTGTTACGGTCTTTGTCTAGATGTCCTCCCAAAACCTGATGCTGTCATGGCGGCGGGTTCTAGACTTGGTGATTGATTCATGGTCCAATCCTGGGATTATGGGTATGAATGCTACACCTATCCTGGGGCAGGTAGCCTGCATACAGTACAAGGCAGGGAGAGAGGCTTGCTTCTCTGTGCTTCCCATTTTACTCTTACGGCTTTTGCTGTTTTCCGCTGCCATGAACTGCTGCCTGCTGCCACGGGCTACCCTGCCTTGGCGCCAACCAAGTATGGACTAAAGCCTCCACAAACTGCGAGCTAAATAAACCTCTCCTTCCTTGTTTTGGGAGTCAGATTGTGTGTGTGTGTGTGTGTGTGTGTGTGCGCGCGTGCGCGCACGTGCAACAAGAGAAAAATAACCAAGACAGTTACTAACTTTAGGATTTCAGCTAAAATGTCTCAGTATCTTTGAACCAGAATATTAATGAAAAGAAACTGGAATTTCTTAAGAAAGATGTATTCAGAAATAGAGAACGACCTTTGGAACTTGACAGAGGGTGGAGCATCACCTTACTGGAAATGCTGAGACCCTTGCTGAAGTGTGGCAAGAGGAATATCATTTGTTTTCTTGTTTATTTTATATATATATATATATATATATATGTATAATTTCTTCATGTGACTCTCTTTAATGTTTCCTACATATTAACTGTTCTGTATGCATAAAAGCCCGATACATAGATACTGATGTTACAATCTTTGCTTTCCTCAGTGAGAAAACTTGGGAAATGTTTTCTATGCAGTTACTGAATCAGTTGGGAGTGGGAGGTTGCAACAGCCTTTGCTGCACCCTTCCTGCCCTTACATTTCTTAGCTATGGCATTGACTTTGGTGAAATTATCTCTCTAAGACATAGGCCTCAGGATAAAAAATGGGGATGAAATATCTTATAACATTATCATGAAGAGTCCATTTTTTTGTATTTTAATAGAAGGTCTTATCACACAGAAAAAGTCAATAGTTTTTACTATCTCTTTAAGTTTGGTATACCACCCATGACAAAAGCTTGATCAATAATGTGAATGAATGAATCATACCAGCTATACATGAACATGTTGCAAAACATAGGTTCTCAAAGTGTCAGTGAATGTATGAAAGTTTTTTGTTTCATAGACTTATTGATAATGAAAGAGAAAATAAGGCTAATTTAAGAACATCTAATATACTTGAAAAATAACATTCTAAATAGGTAAAATTCCCATAAGCTGGTGATGCAACTATTCTATGTAAAATAACATTTGTTTCTCTCAGCTTTTAAAGTATGCGTTTGGTTCAATCTTCTCCATTCATTTTATGGAAAGCCCTTGGCCAATTACCAGTGGAAGGTGACCATTATATGTCATGATTCAGAAAGCTATGAGCCTCATGCTAATAATTACTCTTTATAAAGTAATTCTTAGCGAATGGATATGTTTTGCTTTTATGGTCAGTGAGGCTCGACACAAGCCTGGGAATGAAAATGTATTAGACAGGAGGACAATTAACGATGACTTGCAGCAGTAATTTCAGAACCCCAGCAGGAGACAGCGGCATCTAAACTGCAGTCTAGGGAAGTGAAGGAAATGGAAGCTTTTTTATCTTCTCCTTAGGATCACAGCATATTTGTACACAATGTATCTTTAAAAAATAGAGCAAACTTCCCTTCCCTCCCTTTGTCCCTTGCTACTTGCTTCCATCTCTTATTATACTGCCTTCCTTCTTTTAAAAATTTCTAGCTTTCTTAAAAACCCAAATCAAACCACCAAGCCATGAAAATCCAGTGGGCTGATCCAGTGGAACAACCACTGGATTAGCCAACAAGGAACTATAGGTCTGATCTTGTCTTTGTGAATAACCTTCAGGATGACACTGAAACAATGGTTTCACTTTTCTGGTTTCAGGTTCTAATCTGGCAGGCAAGGAGACTGTGAAGATTCCTGCGCATATTTGCCTTTTAAAAGATTTTGTCTTGTCTCTGTGTCTAAAATCGTGCTCAGAGTGGTCTTGGTAAATAGTTTTTCCTGATACCTTTATGATCTCATTATTCAGTTCCATATCACTTCCTCCCCAAAAGCTGCCTCTGAAAACGTAACACAGAAAGAGAGCGAAGAATGAGAGTGTACCTGGCGGCGCCACCATCCGCTGCCACTTCTGAAACAAGCAGGTCTTGAGGCAGTCTCGGGGACTGAGGTTGTAGGTTTTGTGTCTCGACATCAGCTCCTGCATTGGCTCCAGTATTACACACAACTGCAAGAAGTCCAAAGACAGGGGTGCTCTGAAGCTGGCTGACATTCATTACAATAAATGATGCTCACAGCTGGAATCAATGAGATGGCTTACGGGCACTTTTCATTCTTTCTCTGGTTTTGCGTTCTGTATGTAAGTTTTTGGGGAAAAGAAATGTCACCAACACTTGGTTATACCCATCTAATTTGGCATCGTTAATAATGATATAACAGCTGAATATCATTTACACACACTAATGCATATGCTTTTTCTGTTAGATATATAGGTTAGATATATGTAGCTCTATTATAAATTCAAATGATTCCGTTCTGTGGAGCGCAGCATGCTCCCATTTCTTCTCTGGCTTCTGGCTGTTGTTCTTGTTTGTATAACCACACACTGAGTTACAATACTCACTTATGCAGATTATCTGGCAGTGAAATCTATCTTTTAAACTTTGGAGAACAGAGTGACAAGTACAGGTGCCCTTGGATCTCAAGTTTTCTAGAGGCAGATGATGAATGGCATTTGATTCTTATTCATGAGCTCATTTGTACTTTCCGCGGGATGATAATGCAAGTTACATATGCCGCAGTCATCCGACCGGGGGCTCTGCCTGGCGGTCCCGCGTGCAGTAAGTTTGCTTCCTCCTCTGCCTAGAATGTTAGCCTTTACTTCTGCCCACGACATCTGATGACAAAGTTCAATGACTGAAACAAGCAGGTAAAACCATTTAGCATTAAGTCAGACTTTTCTGAACTCCTTCTCAGTTGCAAGCTTATCCAACTACCACTGTCCTGAGAAGCCTGCCTCTGGGCTACAACGGGAGCAGGTTGGAGTGATATATCAGTAGTTGTTGCAGTTATAGTGATAGAAAGCTTGGCGATGCCCCTACCTGTGTGAACAGCGTCACTTGTCACGTGAGGCAGATGCACAGTCTTGAGCTTCGCTGTCTTGCTCTCCTTGTTTCCTTTCCTTATGTTACCCTTTGCCTTGACCCTTTGTGGAGAGCACTCTGTTACCTTCCCTCCCTCTTGGTTGCTAATGTACCCACATCCTTGAAGACAGTCTTCTCTTCCTAAGCAGGCTGAGTTGGTGCCTGCTCTTCCCCCTCTGCCACACCCACCGTCTTGGCTGTATGGACCCTGGTCAGGCTCTGTGATCACATGCTCCAAGTCTGAGTTTTTTTTACTAGAGTGTGAATTCCTGGCTTTTATGTTTGTATTCCCACGATTGGTTCAATTAAATGAATGCACTTGAGGGGCGATGGTTAAAAGTCAAAGAACTGTTCTAGGTCAATGTTCCTCCAAGTGTGATCTGAGAAATACCTGTATTGGAACCAAGTGGGCAAACTATCAAAAATTTGGACTTCAAAGCCTGACTCCTTAGATTTCACTGTGTTTAGGATGTGAAGGCGACCTGGCTGTGACATCTGTCACCCCATTGGTCACCGGGGTTGATTCAGCTGATCTGGCGGGCTAGACAGGTGTCCCCTTCTTCCCTCAGGGCTCCAGGTGCATCCCCCCCGAAGCTGTGCACTTGGTCAAAGAGGGCGAACACCCCCGATAGAGGAGGACCATTCTTCCGTCAAAGGTATACAAGTAGCTGCGCTTCCCGGCTAGAACCTCCAAACAAGCTCTCAAGATTTCACAGCATTTGGACATGGCACTCCAATTTCACACTCTAGAAACCCAGGGCCCCGTGTAATTCTGATGAGCACTACTAGTTTCAGGGCCGCTGCCCTGCAGACCCAGCCTGAGGAGAGATAGCAGTGGCACGACACACACAAACCCAGGGTCTCCAGCTCTCGTACCACCTCCTTCCCACCTCGCCTGGGCTCTCACGCAGCCAAGTCTGAGCATGGCAACCATGTCTTGCCTAGAACCACTCTTCAGCCCTTTCTACATGTTGATGACCTCAATGTGATAAACCACCAACCTGGCTAAAGGGCCTCCTTAGTTTCCTTCTATTTGCAGTTTTACTGAAGGAAAGGTATCAAGACTTCAAAATCTGAAGTATCCAATTACAGTATGGTTCATGGAGATGAAGCCAACCAGTCCTAAGGAACCCACCCGAAGTAACCCAGGAAAATAAGGTGAGTTGGTCTTCACTCTCACACACTTCCCCGCTTACTCTCGAGTCCTTTTGGGACATCTAATGTGTCAATAAGTATAAATCTATGAAAGAAATAAAACCATTATACAATTAGCTCTGTACTTCAACACAGCGAATGATAGCTTTTCCCTATTAAGAATTCCTTGCTGGAAACCAAACTATGTGCAAATGACAGTCTCTGTGACCATCAGACCAAACAGAATGAAAAATTTCACCCTCCAAGTCTAAATCCAATTCCAAATCTTCTCTATCAGTAGATTGAGAATGAAACAGTCCCCCAGAGAAGAACACTGCTAGATTCAGGTAGGGTCAGGAGATGTTTGTATCTATTATTGAGAAGAGAGCATAAAATGTCTTCAGAGAAATTCTAGGAACCGGGAAACTTTGTTTAATAAAGCTTCTGAAGGTTTTTGAGCCATTTCATTTTGCTTCATTTTTCGTTCATTACAAAATGAGTTTACAATGGATATGAAATTCATAGGAAGAATGCACATAGCATGGGCTTATCAGGTAAGAGGTCTAAAACGGAGTTAGCTCTTCACAGTGGTGTGTTCCTGAGTGGCTATGATGCTGGGCCTCTGTTTCCTTTGCAAAACAATACCTGTGGTGCGTGTTTCTCAAATCTGAGATAATCTGCCTAATGCATAATCTGTAGATATTATCACTGTATCTTAGCAAGCACAGCACAGATTGCAAATGCACTCCATGTTTGTATCTTGTATTTGTTTGTTTGTTTATTTATTTATTTTTGGTACTGTGAATCAAACACAGGACTTCATGTTTGCCTGGCAGGTGCTGCACTGCTACGTCACTGGTCCCGTGTTTTGTTAAATCAATAAACTTTATTAAGTTTTCTTACAAGTGTCAGTCATTAGGCCTGGGTGCTAGGGCCACAGAGATGAGAATAATGCAATTTCATCCCTCAAAGACAATGCTACCCCCTCATAAATGACTTAAGGACATCAAGAAACCTACCCAAGTTCGCAGCTCAAGCATCTCAGGAAATCACATCCTTTGAAACAAATATTTTTTCACTGTCTGACAAATTAAATGGCAAAGATGACTTGCTTGGATGTAGAAAGCACTACCAGCATTAAACAGGCTGTGAACAGGGATGGCTACAGTTATTGTGAGGACCTGTATGCTAATTATCTTTTCCTTTTTCACACTGCCTTTCCTCTCTGGGTTTTGCACAACAATTTTTTTCAGGAGATAATCCTCAGAATCTATCCTTTCCCCTTTAATGTAAAAATATCTTCCCATCATTGTAACCCACCCCAAAGGAGCTTGCATCTCTGAATGCTAATCAGGAATCCCCAAAGCAATCTCTCTTGTGGCAGAGAGTTCCTAGCTGGAGAAGCAGCCCTCTCCTTATTCATGTATGCAGATGAGGGTTTCTCTCCACCTTGCAGATCCCTGGCTATGCTGGGCTGGGCTGTAGGTGGCAGAACTGACTCATCCAAGAGCCAGGCTTCTCCAGCAGCAAGCCATTGCATCTTGGCTGTGGCAGAGATGAAACCGGAAAGACAGTGGAGGGTGTGGGCTCCTGTGGCCACCAACCAAATCTTTCCTGAGCTGTTTGTTTTTCTCTCATGGAGGGCTCAGATCCTCCTGAGAATCAGGCAGAGGTGATACAGCCTCTTTCAAATTGTGCACAAAATTTTTGGAGGCTGATGAAAATTCTACAGTCCCAGCCATCGACTCCAGGTTAAGACTCTACTATCTGTAGTAAGCAAAAACTAAGCTACAATACACATAATTTCCCCCATAACCCCCTGCACACATGCATGCATGCACATATACACATACACACACACACACTCAGACACACACACACACTTCCCATGTGCACATGAATGGAATGAACACACGATCCATTGATCATCTACAAAGCTGAGCTCCTTACAAAATTCCCAGTGGACCAGGTCCTTGGCCACCACCAGCACACTGGCAGCATCTGCAACAGCTGCGGTTGCCTCATGCACGGTTGCGGAACAGTTTGCTTTCCTCCTGAGCTGGGACTGGTGGGCACCAGAAGGAATCCCAGGATGCAGTGGAGGGGGTGGGATTAGACCAGCAAAACCCTTGAATATGAAGCCCATAAACATGCAGCGCCTGCCAAGGCCCATCTGTATCTCAAAGAAAGCCCTTGCTCTCCCTGGCAAAGCTGCAAGCACACTGCTCTGCAGATGCGAAGAGTTTGAGGCTAGGTTTATCCCCCTCTTTCGTTCAGACTTCACTTTCTGTGACTCTGGCCACACAGTAACACTTTGATGTTATGGTTTGTGTCTGGTTGTTCCCTCAAAGCCTCATGCAGTCATGGGGCAGGGACTTCTGGAGTTTGAGATTAACTCATGATCTACTGGGATTATGAGTCTTAGTCCTTTTGGGATTATGGATTGTAGTACTGCTGGGATTATGGGTGTGTGTATTTCCCCCAGCCTGGGGCAAAGAGCCTGAATGCAATATAAGAAAAACAGAGAGACAGACTCTCCCTATTGCCATTGTTGTTGTTCCTCCACCATGAGCTGGATGCTCTCTGCTCTGTGCCACTCTGCCTTGGAGCCAGCCAAGTGTGGACTTTAACCTCCAGCAACAGTGAGCTAAATAAACCTTTCCTTCCTTCGTTTTGTGTGTCAGGTATTTGTCCGAGCAACAAGAGAAGAGTAACTGAGACAGATGTGGAGACATGCCAAATGAATGGACAGATGGATGACTGGATGGATGGATAACAGATAGCTGGGCCAGATTAATAGTAAAGAGCCATTTGTTAGTGGCAGACAGATCAGCCATGGTCCTGTGGGCTTAGAGGTGATCAATTTGTCTATTGGATAAATGACTGATTGCCTCCCCTCTGCAGAATGCTTGGTTAAAATGCACACAGAAGTCCTTGCTGTGCAGGAAGATCTTGGCCCAGGAATCCCAGGATTCCTGCCTTTTCTTGTTAACAGAAGGTCTACCAAATGTAGAGTAGTCTACTTCACTGTTTTTCATTTGTTTTCATTTGACAACTATTCTGGGTAATTTGATGCTTGTTCATTACAGAACCCCAGAGAAGGATTTGTCAGACTACAGAAAAGATGCTGTCCTGGAATTGGTATTGGGCTACCATCAAGTTAAATATTTGGGTAGAATGCATGGAGCCCTGTGTGGTTTGTGCTCAGATATCCCCCCAAAGCCTCGAGTGGTGATAGGAGGGGATTTGTAAGAGGTGGCTGAATCTAAAATGTGTCTCAGATTCATGGCACAATGTTTGGATTAAAGACACTGGGATTAAGAGCCTGTGGTTACTAAATCAGCCCTCTGATTGGGTTGGTATGACCCCAATGCTGGAAGCCTAGATAGGTTATAAAAGGGGCAGACGACAGCTGCTAAGATCCCCTCGTCTGCTTGCTTTGCTGCCTTCTGCCCACCATGAACTGTTTCTTCTCTGTGATGCCTGTCTGCTACCCAACCTGCCCTGCCACCAGTTTATAGACTGAAACCCCTACAACTGTGAGCTAAATAAAACCTTCCTCCCTTAAGTTGCGGGTGGGAGGTCTTTTGTTTTACCAAGAAGTCAAGTAACTAAGACAAACTCACAAATTCATGCATATTGCTTATCTTGCCCTGCATAGAAATTTGTGGTTCCCTGATCTAAACCAGCGCTGTACCCACGAGGCCATCTGCAAATGCCTTGTGTCCCCACAGCTCCACGAGGAGCTGAGGCAGAGCACCTTTGGATTCACTGCTTCCTTTGTTGAAAACATTTTATGCCAAAAAAGTCAGATGAATTAAAGAAGATGCCGAGTGACAGTTGATTTCTATTCTTAGCAAACACCCTGTCTTATGCACTGGTGGGAGTCTGATCTTCAGGGCTGATCCAAAAAAATCACCCTGAGTCACATCACTGCGACTGCAACAGTCTGCCAAGGCCCAGCTCAGCCCTGCCCTCTTGGATCACCTTCATCTATAAGAGACCCTTTGCCACTGTGATATCTGTTACTGACCCATCATCCCAGTGTTTATATGGGCATCCGGAATTTTCTTTTCTCTTGGACTTATTCATGTCCTTATCTGTGACAAGCCATGTTTTACTTTTCTTTGACTAACATGGTACCCTCAAATATTTGTTGAGTCATGACTTAATAACAGCTGTGAAGTGCCTAGTCTCTGCCAGTGGCTGGAGTGTGTACCTTACACATACTAATTATGTCATTAACCCCCACCACCTTTAGCCCATTTTTGCAGGTGAGCAAATTCAGACCCAGAACCATTCAGTCATCCAGAGCTGATAATAAAAAAGTGTGATTCTTCTAATGCCTTCTAATTGCCTTCTTGGATAAGGCAATGTAGCTCTCTGACGGGTATGGAAGAGGTTCGGTAGGTTTTGTCTGACTCGGACCCAATGCTATTAACTCTGCTATGTTGTTTATCTCTGTGAACATGAGTGGTTTAAATTGCTTCTAACACACTCAGTTCAAAGCCTTTCACTGTCTACACAGCTCCCTGCATGACACTGGTCTGTATACAGGGGCAGGTGACACATGAGGGTGAAACTTTGGAAACAGGTGCATCTGAGTTCAAATCTCCAGCTGTGCCATTTTGGCTACCTGTGTGTTCTGGTCCAAGACCTTTAGCCTCTTAGAATCCCAGTTTCCTCATTTCTAATGGCAGATATCTTATCTTTTCCCTGGTCATTTGAAACAGCCTTTGTAAGCCTTTATTGCCATTCCTCTGAAAAGGTTTGGACTCAAAACACAGGGATTGTGCTCCAAAGAATGCTTTCCGTATCAACAGCCCAGCGGGAAGCTCAGCCCCCCTGAACTGGAAGACCAAGGTGAAGGAGACCTGTAAGTTACATTGTGAAACAGGGCACGTGGTCTACCTGAGATGCAGGGGTCACTAGGAGCACTAATCAGGCTAAGGCACATAGCATTTTGATAACTAATGTCTCTGACAGTAGCGCATGTATAGAATTCAGGGATAAAAACTGAAGACTGTAATTTACAAACCACAGTTCTTTTATTTTTTTCTCCAGTGATTTACTCTTCTGGCTAAATCTGAATTACAAAGATATTAGAAGGTAGAGGAGATTAAAAACAACTTTTATCTAAGGATAGAGAAGTTTCTCCTAATTAAGAAACACATTAAAGAAAGAGATCTTACACCAAAATGATAGAAAAAGATATTATATAAAATTTAAAAGAAAAACAAAAGAGCACCCACACAAAGCAAAACATCTCCAGCCAGGAGCAGATAAGAATGAATAACAGGCTTTCACGGGACTAAACCCACTCTGCCTTCAAGAGGAAAACAAGCAAGAGAAAGAAATACTTTTGTCTTAGAAGCTATGCAATTCCAAAACATTAGATTATTATTTCAGTTTATTTCCTGATAGGATTAAAGTAGATTGTTTGTCAAATTCAAAATATCCTCCCTTTTATCTGAAGATGCAACTAAAATGGCCTTTGCCTTTGCTCAATTGTTTTGCAAACTGATTACTCTGAACGCTGTTATCTCACCCCGGGGTCCTGGGGACTGGAGGCCCCTCTCTGTTCAGGGATGAGAGAGTGGTGGTGGTCCACAGCTGGCTTCTTCATACCGCAGCTGCCGCTCTGGAGCTGAAGAGGCCATCATTCTTCCTCCTTGTGCAGCCTGTGCATCTCAGTATCTATTCTTTAATGTCACTTTGCAGCTGGCAACATGTGACAACCAGGGCCACGTCCTGTATCTCTGACCCACTAGGTGTCAAGCTTGGACTTTTCTGCGGAGCTACAGTTGCTCTGCGAGACAAACCAAGCTGAGGATTCCTGCTCAGCCCCTGGGCCCAGGAACGGCCACTCTAGGCTCCCGCGTGCCTTCCCTGTCCTTTCCATCACACGGGCATGACTCCTCTGCCATCTTTAGCACAGGCCATTGCCTCTTGACTCTTAGTTCCATGCCGCCTTCTAATCTATTGCCTCGGGCAGGTCCCAGCACAGGGTTCTCCAGCTGCTTGCACTAACTGGATTTAGGTGAGGTTTGGTTTGATGGAGGGAGAAGAAAGGGGGGAGGGTGGAGAGAGAGAGAAAGAGAAAGAGAGAGAGGCAGCTCAGGAAACTTATCCCAATGTAACATGAGGATTTTTTTCTCCCACATCTGGAGACTTGAAGTCTGCAGTCAAGGTGTCCTCAGGGATATGCTGCCTCTGAATGTTGATGAATCTGTCCTGCGTCTTCCTGGTTTCCAGGGTCTCCAGCAGTCCTTGGTGTTCTCTAGTTTGTAGCCCCACCATTCCAGCTTCCCTCTATCTTCACATCATGTTCTACCTTGTGTCCCTGTGTCCTGTCTTCTTAAAAGGACACTAACATTGGATTTAGGAAAGACTCAAAATATTTTCATTTTGAGATCCTTTAATTACATCTACAAAGACCGTACTTTGAAATAAAGTCACACCCTAAGCTTCCAGGTGAGCGTGGCATCTTCTTCTGATTGCTTGCTGAGCTCCAGCATCTTTATCAGTAATTTGTCACATAATTTTCCCTTGAAAGTGACCTGGTATGAGCTAGTTTCTTTTTCTCTGGAGGACTCCGGTTGACATACATGAACTGTATGGTATTAGGAAGATAAAAGACAGACTTTAGGTTTATGGGAGCCTTATATATAGCCCTGAAGCACTGGCTTGGGCTCAGATCCCAACTTCTTAATAATTGGGTGACCTTGGGTAAGTTATTTAATCTGTTAATGTTTGGTTTTCTTATCTTCAAGTCAAGATAATAATAGTACCGAGTTAATTGGGTTATTAAGAGACGTAAGAAAATCTACTCCAGTACTTCCTTAGGCCCTAGCAACTAGGAAGTGCTTTATGCAATTTTCCTGTGGTCTCACCAACCCACGAGGCAGGAACTTTACTAGATATTTTTAAACTTATTGTGATATACTTGCTAAAATGTTATAGATCATCCCTATTGCATGCACATATGTGTGCATACATATGTACAGATAGGTATGCCTATGCATATGATGTGATTGAAAGCGGGTTGTGTTTAAATTAAAAAAAAAAATCACAGTAAAGACACATTGCCGTGAATCCTCCTCAGAATACCTCTCTTGCTCTCTACACATTTGTTGCACCCTTCTCACCGCTCTCGGGGGCAGTTCTGGAGACCCCTTTTTGCAGTCTCTAGTTGTTCGTCTGGGGCTGTGATGCCCTGAGGCCTGCATCGATTCACTACTTTTATCCTTCATGGTCGCACTGACCTTGGCGATGGGCCAGAAGTTGCAGGGTGCCAGATCCAGAGAATGAGGTGGACGAGGTCTTTTGTAGCATTCCGTGACCTTGTCTTTCTGTTGGGTGGCCTTAGGTAGCAATATTCATTGTACTTTGTATCATACCTCGGAAAGACAGTCATGAAAGAGGAATTCCAGAACTGCTTCAGAAAGTGGCAAAAGTGATAGATAATCTGCTTGAAGGAGATTTTGAACGGTTCACAACCTCGTGTCTTTTATTGTAATATAATTTTGAAAATTTAAATGTTGGTCATTATTTTCGGTCACATCCTGAAAATTCAACGCTTAAGCTGAAGTGGATGTCCCGAAAGCTTGTCCGCAGTGCCTGCCCCTTGCGTGACTTGCTCTGGCCCTTGGGCCATCACCTCAGTCAGGGCCTCCATCTGTGAGTTCTAGTGGCATCTCTCAATTCCACAGCATGGTAGCTGGGTGACTCCGATGGGACAGGGAAGCATCTCCTGGGAAATGCCTTCGATCACTGATGGACACCTAGGGCGTGCTGTTTGTGCCCTCGGGGTATGAGAACATTTCAGGTACCTTTTAAAGATTCTTCTTGACCAATGGTGCTGCCTTCCAGTGGGCCAGGCACTGAAACCGAAGCCCCGTGGTTCAGCATTGCTGGGAGCAGCCTCCAGCGGGCAGGGCCTCTTAGTTGGCTGCCACTGTACTAGTAAGGGTCCTAGGGGAGACAGGAGCCATAGCGTGTGTGTGTGTGTGTGTGTGTGTGTGTGTGTGTGTGATGACTAAAAGATTGGATCACGTGACTACAGGACCAATTCTGAAACCCGTCGATTGGCTGCAGCTTGGACGCTCACACAGGATGCACCGCTGCAGCCTGGAGAAAGGATTCCCTCTTTTCTAGGAAACCTCAGAGTGTGATCTAAGGCCCTGCCTGATTGCCGGAGACCCGCCCACCTCACTGAGAGTACCCTGCTTTATTTACAGTCAGATTATAGATGGAGCCGCATTTACAAAATACCTTCACAGCAATGTTTAAATTTATGTTTCACTAAGTACCTAGTACTACAGCAGCTAAGATGACACATACAATGAACTACAATCATGTGTTCCCTAGACATGAGCAACTAGACATGGAAAACGAGAATGCCAGGAGGTATCCTATTCTTAAATTTTCTTTTTTATATTACCCAGCATCAAGCAATGGGTCTAATGTTTGTGGAAAGCATGAATGCTTGAATATAGATATAGAGGCCTGGGAGATAGCTCAGCACACAACGCACCTGCTCGGGCAAGCGCAGGGAGCAGGGTTCCATCCCCGGCACCACGTGCTGCACCAGTCCCGCTGCAAGGTGTGCTGAGCCAGCCAATGAGACAGGTGGAGTGGCGCATGCCTGTAACCCCAGCTGGGGAGGCTGAAAGCAGGAGGATCACTACAACTCTGAGCTTTGTAGTGAGACCCTGTACCAAATATATAATATATATATATATATATATATATAATATATATATATATATATATATATATATGTGTGTGTGTGTGTGTGTGTGTGTGTGTGTTATAT
>NDGN011420813.1:0-12614 GCA_002564285.1 Tympanoctomys barrerae
GCCATTGGTTGAACAACTTGCTCTCTGTGAAAGCCTGAGAAAATGTTTTCTCTCCAAAGCAAGACTTATATAACAAGAAATGTAACTTTTGTATCTGACAAGGTCAGTCAAACCCCCTCAGGACCTATCCTGAAACCCTGTACTGCAGTTTGTAGATCCTTTGGAAGTGTCAGCCACGTGGATGCATCCCAGCCTTTGCTTGACAAATTTGCTCTCTGTGAAAGCCTGCTATACCAATTCAATGCCTAACATAATTCTAAACGGGGAAAAACTGAAATCTTTATTCTCAAGTGTCTTTCTAAAATGACCATGAAGTCTCAATCCAGAAGTTATCTAAAGTTCTTTGCCGACTAATCTACATTCTCCTCTGCTTAGAGAAGAAGTTAAAAAGTAGTCTTTGGTAACTGCTGACAAAATACTAGTGTTTAAAATAAAAAAGTGATTTCCCAATTTCAAATAGTGATTTGGATATGAAAATTATAGTTGCAATAACTACTTATTAGAGATGACAATAAATCACTAATCATAATGATAATAACTGCTTATCTTACCTTTATTCTGTATTTTCATAAACCATTGCATTTTCCACATAAATAACTACTTCAGAAATACATGTTTAGCTCCATATTAAAGACTAATTTACCAAATTCATTCAATTGTTCATAAGTATCTATTTACCTAGCATTAATCAATGTGCTGAGATAGTATAGTTAACATGTCAGATGATAATGCTTGGGGAAGCAGCATACATTCCAATTGCATGAAAAAAACCTAAAATAAGTAGAAAACACAGTTCATTTTTTTCCAGTTGGTGTTAAATGTTGTGGATTAAAATCAACAGAGGGCCAGTGAGATAGCTCAGCAAACTACTTGCCTGCTTAGGCAAGCTAGGAACGAGGGTTCAATCCTGGCACTATATGTTGCGCTGGCCCCACACCAGGGCGCACTGAGCTGGCCATCGAGACTGCACATGGTGGCACTTCCCTGTAATCCCAGCACTGAGGATGCTGGAAACAGGAGGATCAAGTCTGAGCTGCGTAGTGAGAACCTGTACCAAATTCATTTTTAAAAAATGTACTGTCCGTGTCACTGTAGATTTGCTAATGTCAATCAGGTTTCTTTATGACAGGATTTATTGAGAAAGTGATATTTGAACACAAACCCAGATTAAACATCAAATCCTGAGCAATGGTGAAATATCAGGTAGGAAAATATTACAAACCAGAAAAACTGAAAACAACAATTAAAGATCTAATCTAAAGATACATTATGTGTTTTTGTAGAATCTAGGTCTATGTACATCTAGAGCATGTTCTCTAAAGCATTATTTTATTAATATCAGTACACATCACTGGAGCTAAAGATTAACTGAAATTAAAACATTACATATAATCCTTGACTTAATGATTGAAATTAAGTTTTTAGCTTTACAATGATGTGGAAGGTGTATCAGTAGATGCTGCACTTTCCTTTTTGTCTTTCCCTGGGCTAATGAATGTGAATGATGTGTAAGGTCTTGCGATGCTGGCCACCAGCAGTAAGCCAGTGTTCCAGGCACATGAGAGATGAGAGCAGCAGCAGGTGATAGCTTTTAGTATATTTCCTTTCTCATTTAGCATACGCAGAAGTTTAGGTGAATTACATGCTCTTTCAGTGTAAGGTATTCTAAATTCACAACAGGTTGTCAACACACAACTCATGATACATCAAGAAGCATCTGCAAGAGCAGCTGGTGAGTTCAGCGTCCCCAGCCGGATCTTGTAGAGTCAGTCTCCTCGATTTAAGTGGTCTCCCCATGTAGTCCCAACTTACCTAAAACATTCCATTTTGGCTGTATATTCACTAAAACCAAAGTTACATGATATCAGTTCTGCAGTTTCATAATGACCTTTAAAACTGCCTTCAAGATATTTTGCCCTGGTGTTTGAATATTTTTTAATTAATTAGTTCATGAATTAATTATTTATTTATTTTGGTATTTTTAGGGAAGGGTCTACAGGGTGTTCAGGATCTCACTACTAGATTGAACTCATAGTGATCCACCTGTTTATAGCATCCCAAGAGCTGGGATTACTGGCACGCACCACCATCCCCAGTCTCATTTGCTGTCTCAGTGTACCCCGGGGGTGGGTCCGGCATGGCAGGCCTGGGGATCGAACCCCTGCACATGTGCCTGCATACAGGTACTTTAATCTACTGAGCTATTTGGCCGACCCTGACATATTGTACTAAAATAATTGAGAGGTGCTATGATTTGTGTCCAGATATTTACCCAACACTTCATGTGGTCATGGGGTGGGCTTCTAGAGTTTGTGAATAATTCGTGATCCAGTGCTGGGATAATGGGTGTGGGTGCTACAACCACCCTGGAGCTGATAGCCTTTCCTCTGTTGTTCCTCACTCTTTGTTCTAGCTGCCTATGCTGTTTTCCACCCCCACTAACTGCTGCCCTCCTCCATGTGCCACTCTGTGCTGGAGCCAGCTAGCTAGTCATGGGCTGAAACCTTCACAAACATGAGCTAAATGAACCTTTCCTTCCTTAATTTTGAATGTCTGGTAGTTTGTCCAAGCAATGAGAGAAAAGTAACCAAGACAAGAGATTATTACAGGTCCCAAATATTAAAATAGTTTCTAAACCTTGACATTTCGAGGACCATGAAATGTCCAGTATCAAAATATAAATAAATAAATAAAAATTAAAAAAGAAATGTTCAGTATTACTTACCCTACAATAATATAAATAATTCATCACAAATCAATAGAAATTTAGAAAGAGAAAAATGGGAAATAAAATTATTGAGCCCATATTGATGACAAAAATTTCAGGTATATTAATTCATTCTAATTACCATAAGAAAGATAAAAGGACTCACATCCGTTATTACTTTTATAATTTCATAGCTAATAAAAAAGCAAACCTAAAGAATTTAGATACCTTGCATACATTCACAAAGCAAGAAAAAACCCATGATATTTTGCCTAATCTCACTAAAACATTGTTAATTTTTTTTAATCCTACCTCAGGCTTATTTGTGCAAAGAGCACAGGCTGACCCCAGCCCCTCACAGATGCCACCCCAGGGGTCACAGCAGTCCTTCTGTTTCAACATCAGCAGATAAGAGGCTTTTAGTGTGGAGCCTTCATGGTGGCCTGGGCATCTTTGGGGGCCTTGGCTGGAGCAGAAGATGGAGCCTCAGCCTTGTCTGGAGCCTGGGCCTTTGGCTGGCAAGCCCTGTGACCCTTGGCAATGCGGGCGCAGATACGCTTCTAAGATTGGGGTGGGCAATATAGGCAAGTCAAGCGAGCCTGACGTTTACTCCCTTTGGAATGATCTTGGGCTTGACCTTTTTGGGCTAGATGAGGGCCTTGATAGCCTCAGCACATGTACTCATGGCCTTAGCATTGTTTGCTTGCATCTTCTTGAAGCCTTTCTTGTTGTGCTTTTTAGCAAAATGCATGTTCCTAAGGAACTTGGGGTCTACCCCCTTCAGAGATTCATATCTTTGTGACCGAGCTTTCTTGATGCCATTTCTGTGCCATTTTTGGGACTGGTTGTGCGTGGTGTGGTTCTTAGACTTGGCCATAACGGCACTGTAAATGATGGGGACCAAGTGCCTGGAATTGGAAGATGAAAACAAAGCCTGCCTAGGATTTGTACAACACTGAGAAATCACACAGCCAATAAGTGTCAGGTCTATCTAGTAGAAAGCACCAATCTATGTGTACTTTCCCAAGACATCAACCTGTCATTAATACCTATAGAGATAGGAAAGAGATCATTTCAAAGGTGAGTGAAAGAGCAAGGAACCAAGGCACACGACACTGCTGGATAGAGCTGACCTCCCGGCCACTTGCCATATTCACAGTGGGGCAATGTGAATGAAATTTGCCAATAAGGAGTCATATGAGTATACTCAGCGGATCTCAGGTTGGCCTGGAGATGCAATATACAGAGATTTCCTGCTAGAAGTACAGTCCAATAACACCTAGAAGCATGGAGTCAGTTCTTGCTACTTTAAAACAAACAACAATAATGATGAGCCTTTGGAAGAAGAAAATTTATGAGATAAAGCCAAGAGCTGGTCGAAAAGGTCATCACATAGAAATGCAAAGCTCTGAAAGAAGAGCACATAGGCTGCACACTTCTGCCCATTGCCAGCCCTTCTTATCATTGATGGAATAACTATTAGGGCCCAATTATACAATAAACTGCAGTGATTTATGGTACTCGACAACCTGCACTGAATCAAGCTGTCTCCATAGCCATAAGTCTGCATAAGGTTTTAATTATGAACATCATAAGTTGGTCAGAGCATATGGAGAAAAATGGATTACGAATTTATGATGCAGTGAATTTTCCTGCTGAGCTGATCTTTTGATTAGAGCCTGGCAGCATGATGACAGTGGCACATAGAAGTCTGATTTTTGACAAAGCAGACTGTGCCTTTTAAAAGTGGGGACTGAAGCAGTGACAGTGAGCCACAGAGGATGTTGAGGGAGGTCAATCTGGTCCTGGTCTTAGGGGAGACAAAGTTATCAGGGATGTGTCAATGACACCTACCCTAGAATAGCACCTGAAGTACAGGGTGGAGCCTAGAAAGCACCTCCACTCGCTCAACAGTTCTTTCAACACTGTGGATAAAAGAGGACTTACTAAATTAATTAATTATATTTTCTATTTAGAATTTGATAATTCAATAAAGAGATTATAAAGAACTTATCATGTACCCAACTTGTAATAAATATTTTACTTTTATTGTTGTAGTTTCTTTGTAATTTGCTCTTGAGGTATTTCTCTTGTTAAACATGGCAGGCCCTATTTAAGAGAGCCCTGACCAGAGAAATGTTAGATTTATCATGGTGGTGAGATGGAAGGCCACAGAGTGAAAATGTGAAACCAAAATTTGTAGAACACTGGAAATATGTTACAAAAATGTATTACCAGTTCCTGACAGGGAAATGATGGTGATGGGAAGCAGATAGGAATTTATATATGTGACGGGGTGTCCAACCAGCAGACTGGGAGCCAGAAGGAGAGAGGACATGAAAAACTATTCCTTTTTTGAGATCCATGACCATTAACCTTTAGCTTTCTCCAATGGAGGCAGAGATTGTTGATTTGCTGATTGAAAACTTCATATGTAGGGCTGCCAAGGTAGATCAGTGGAGTAAGTATCAGCTTTGGCAAGCACAAGGACCAGGGTTTGATCCCTGGTCCCCCATGCCATGCCGGCCCCATCCCTGAGGCGTGCTGAGTAGTGACAAAATCCAGACATAGTGGTACACACCTGTAATCCTAGCTCTTGGGAGGCTAAAAGCAGGATGATCACTATAAGTCTGAGCTGTATAGTGAGACGCTATACCAAACATATAAATGAAAAAAAAAAAAAAACTTCATATGTGCTATGAGAGAACTGTGTCCATGACTTTGGGGAAGACTATTAGGTTTTATTGTAATCAGAAGTTGCAGAATATATTATATAATCAGAAGTTTCAGAGTTAGTGGGTGTGTTATGTGTAATGTAGATGCCTGGACACCTGACCCTTAGTCCTCAGGGCCATCAGAGATGATGTCAAGCTCCCTGTTAAGGTAGCACTGTCTTTGTGACTTGGAACATCTGCTCGCACCTTTCTTCTTCCTATCTTCACTTCTCCTACAAGTGCTGGACTGGCGGACATGCCTAATCTTCATCTCGAAGTCAGCTTCCCTGGGCACCTGAGCTGCCAGGCTCTGTATGTGACCTGTAGAAATGCCAGTTTCCTGGGTCAGGACCCACAGCCTTACGTTAGCTGTCACAAAATAGAAAAGGTGCATTTACATGTTCCTACATCTACTCATTTTGTACTTTATTTAAGCTCATTTTGTAGGAGCCTTACTACATAGAAAGCAGTATAGACATGGATGTGAGATGAAGGAGTTCTGCATGAAAATACCTTGCAACTTGCTCAAGGAGATCAATAACTTGGGGCTGGAATGTAGGTCAAGGTACTTGTTTAGCAGGAAAGATAATTTGCGTTTAACTTCCAGCATATCTCCTCAAAAGAAAAATAAGCAAAAATTATTCATTGCATTAAAGCATATAATAAAATCAGGAACAGGGAGGTGCCTATCTCAGCATGAAAGCTGGGCAAGGGTCAAGCAGGCACAAGTTGAATGAAATAGTAGCGCAGACCATGTGCTACTCTTGGCTAGACGTACACTTAGTGGGGAAATTAGGTAGGAAGAGGGCAAGCTGGTACTAAAGCTGAGCTGGAGTTCATGTAGGATGTCAGACGGAAGACATTGAACCAACAGAAAATTCTGCCCACTTTCTCAGGCTGCCCATCTACAACTCACATCAAGTCTCATATCCTCATTACTCTTAAATCAAAATAATCACAATCATTGTATGTGATAGGCACCTTCCAGCTTTGTACACTGCCAATGATTTCCCTGACCAAATTTACTAACAAGAAACTTGGAGCCAGTGAGATAGCTCAACAGACTAAAGCACCTGCTTGGGCAAGCTTTGCCAAGTGCATAATGCTAGTCCTACCCCAAGGGTGGGATGAGCAGGCCTGAATCTGGTGATTGGGAGGCTAAAAGCAGGAAGATCACCATGAGTTGGAGCTGCATAGTGAGACGCTGAAATGACCAAATACATTTTAAGAAAAGAAACAAAAAAACAAACAAACAAACTTGTCAATGTCTATGCCAAGGTCCCTAAAATCTTGGGACTGAATAGTAGAAATGCAGGTGGTTAACATTCATCTTTGTATGGATACATACAGTATGATTAGCACATGCTTTTATTTTATTTTTTAATTTTTATTAATTTTAATGAGAAAAAAGGTAAAGTAGCAATTAAACAGTTTCAAAACTGTTAGTAGGAGAGTTACAATAATTAATATGTTGCATATTGTTGTCCTTGTAGTAGTTAATCCAGGCTTAAAATACCTGTCATTTTGGTCTTCTAAATGTGTACTGCTTCTAATGTCATATCAATTATTCCTATACTCTATTTAAAGTAAATGTTTTTTTAAAAAATAAAAAGGTAATAAAGGCAAATTAAAGACAAAAAACATCATAAGGTATCATGTTAGTACATGCTTTCATGTGTCTCAAACTACATTTTTAAAAAATGTTTTTGGTGCAGGGTCTCACTATGCAGCTCGGACTCATAGTGATCCTCCCGTTTTCATCCCCCCAGTGCTGGGATCACAGGCATGCGCCACCACATCCGGTCTCAGTGGCCAGCTCAGCACACCCGGGAGCAGGGATTGCATGGCATATGACGCCAGTGTTCAATCCCCGGTCCATGCACTTGCCTAAGCAGGAGCTTAGTCCACTCAACTATGTTGCCAGCCTCAAGATACAATTTTGAGGCAACTACTTCTGTACACTTTAAATTAAAGCAGTGATGAATTATTTTGAAACTGACTTGCAGAGCTTTGGTTACTGCTTTCCACTTTGGGCTGTAACAATGTGAAGGATATTTCGTTAATTATTTTATACTTATATCTTCCATAAAGAACCTGTTCTATCATTTTTTCCCTGTATTTTAAGGAAGGATCTACAGGGTGTTCAGGGTCTCACTACTAGATAGGACTCATAATGATTCTTCTGTTTACAGCTTCCCAAGTGCTGGGATTACAGGCGCACACCACCGTACCAGTCTCAATTGCTCTCTCAGCATGCCCCAGATGTGGAGCCAGCATGGCAGGCCTGGGTATTGAACCCCCTGGCCCTATGCCTGCCACTGAGCTATTTGGCTGGCCCAAGAACCTGTTCTGATTCCACTCCTGTCTTCCCATCTTTATGATTATATCACTATCTGCTAAAACATACAGATAAATTATAGACAGAAGGATATTCGACATAACTGAAACAGTTGTGTGTGGTGTTAAACACCCTTATCCTAGCACTCCAGCAGGCTGAGGCAGGAAGAACCTAAAAGGGATCCCAGCCTGAGCACCAGAATGTCTGTCCTGTTTCAATCCTCCTCCTTTCTACCCTCTATTTTTTCCTGTTGGATTGTGAATGTTTACTCTATGCCATTATATATTGGAAGAATTTGACTTTCTTTTTTAATTTTCACAGAAGCTCACAGCTGAATTTGCCTCAAATCTTAAGGGAGACTTTGGACTTGTGAAGCTGAACCTGTTAACAATTTGGTGACTCTGTGAAATGGAATAAATGCATTTTGCATTATAAGATAGACATGAGCCTTTAAGGCCAGACACTAAATTAAAAATGAAAGAATGTGACAAAGCAGAGAATCTGCTCCTGCACATCCCAGTCTTCAGCCGCTCCCTGCTCGGATGGAACAGGGGAAACCTCGTGCTGGTCAATCAGAGCACCCTGCTCCTCATCAGCCAGCCCAGAAGTGTGAATGGGCATAAAATCAGGCTTCAGGAAATTAGACTCATTTACAGTGAAAAGTGTTTTACTGTGGAAATCGCCAGATTTTGTATCACAGAATCAGAAGGCGGAGAGTGGTTGACCTTGTCACAGATTTTGTTCTGTGTCCAATCATGATAAGTGGTTTTAAAATTTGCTATCCACTTATTCAGCTTACATTCGGCCTTTCAGAAACTTAAGCTCCAGCTAGCAGGCCAGAGTCCATCTGAGTGGAGTCGTCTGGGGAAGTACCACAATGGCAGGAATCAATATCTGAAAATTAGTGGCACAGATGCAAAGGCAAATTTCAAAACTGACATAAAGGCAGCATCATGGAGACCTGTGAACATTCCCCATGATCCTTCTTTGAAGAGAACACCAGACATTCCGCTAAGTATGTGCCATGTTAATAATCAGTTTCATGACTTAACAGCAATACTGCACATTACAGTACCTGTGTGCACACATTTTAAAATAAATAATTTTCCCGGCAAGAGATCAGCATTTGGCACCATTATGCTCACCATCTGTATGCTTCTATTATATCTACTTTAATTGTAAATTCCTTGATGTAAGGAACAGTGGATTATGTTAAGTCTCAGCATATTGTAGCCTTTGATGGATGATTACTATAGTTAATAACAAAAATCATATATTAGTAAAAAAAGATGTCTATATTTCTGTGCAGATTAACATGAGCATTTCTGTTCCATTTTAATGTGACAGAGTGATTATAAGACTGTCAAAAGCAAATAGGGTTCATTTCTATAAAATACAAGGCCATTTTTAAAACTCAAAACTGACTTGCTCAAGGGCATAACAGATGGAAAATATATGACTAGGGTTACTGAATAGTTTCTGCTTGGCAAAGTGGCCATCTGAAGAGGTAGTGAGGGCTGGCCAAATAGCTCAGCGGATTAAAGCACCTGCAAGCAGGGGCAGGGGACAGGGTTTCTATCCCTAGAACTGCCGTGCCAGCCCTTCCCCTGGGGTGCGCTAAAATGGCAAGTGAGAAAGGGTGCGGTGGTGTTCGGCTGTAATCCCAGCTCTTGGAAGGCTGTAAACAGGTGGATCACTATAGGTCTGATCTAGTAGTGAGACACTCAACACCCTGTAGACATTTCCCTAAAATAAAAAAAAATAAATAAAAGAGGTAGTGAAGGCAGAGGAACAGTCAAATACAGAAGAACATCAACTCTATATGACATGAAAAGTGGGTGAGATTTTTTTTGCTTGTTTGTTTTTCTGTGTCAGGGATTGAACAGAGTTTTGAACATACTAATCAAACATTTTATTCCATCTTCCACCCTCAGTAGGCAAGTATTCAGCATCTCTTTACTCTATGACTTTGCTATTTTCAGTACTAATTATGAAAACAAATCACAACAGCAAAGCATTTACTGAATTTGAAAAATTATAACTATGTCAATCAATAATGAAAACTGATAAATTAATCACTTAAATTATTAATTGGTGGGGATTGAACCTAACCCTTCTCACATATACAAGTACATGCTTAGCAGTGAGCTACACTGCTAGACCTTAACTCACATTTCAATAGCATAAGGTATTACAGTATTTCAATTAATTACAGGAGAAAAGGTATAAACTATATTCCCCAAATGGGGTAATTTGTTTGTTTGTTTGTTTTTTTGCATGGGGAATCAAAGCCACGGCCCAGAGCATGCCAAGCTAGCACCCTACTGCACCCACTCACTACATGGATAAGCACTCAGCATTCCTCCCCCTGTAACCATGTTATTTTCAGACTTGCAGAATTGATTGCACCAAGAAAGACAAAATCGAAGTACCTCAAATATCAGTCTTTCATCTTGACAATCACAGTGCTGCCTTGATTTCAAATTTCATGTCTAGGCCCAACGAGATAGCTCAGTGGACTAAGTGCCTGCTTAGGCAAGTGCAGGGACCAGGGTTGGACCCCGGTTCCACATGCCATGCTGGCCCCGCCCCCAGAGCAATGAGCCAGAGACAGAGTCCAGGCGTGGTGGCACATGCCTGTAAGCCCAGTGCTGGGGAAGCTGAAACCAGCAGGATCACTATGAGTCCAAGCTGCATAGTGAGACCCTGTACCAAATATATAAATGAAATAAAAAATTGGTGTCTAAATACAGAAACATATAAACAGTACTGTTAGAAGTCAAGGACTGAATTTGATGTCATTTAAGTAATTCTACACCGCTTCCTTCCTTGATCTGATAGTTCATCATGCAAATGAGTATATATATCTGCATGCACACAGAGGCCCCCTATACCACTAGGACTCAAAAATGAACCCTCAGTAGGGCACAGTGTTTATTAAGACATGTATTAAAATGTATTAATTTATGACTTAAGTATATAGTAAAATACTTCACAGCAACTAGCTTTGTGACCAAAGAAATACTTTTTCCACAAAGAAAGATTTTTTTCACTCATAATGGTTATTGATCATCCACTGATGTGCAAAGCATTATGGGTATGTTTATTGAAAAGAACACCTATCCCTTGCTTCTTCTGCCATTCGTGCGAGATGCTCTGAATCTGTTGCAGGACTTATCTTCCAAAAAATTGGAATATGTATTTGAAAGTCTTACAAAGATATGAGCTAAAGAATTCATCTAACTTTTTGGTATTGACCTAAACGTTGAGTGCTTTGCCATCATTAGGTTACATTTATAACCAGGCACCCTATGAAAGTGTGCTTTTGAGGAGGGCCTGGTACAGGGAAGGTGTGTGCTATATAGATGTGCATTTGAAAAGTGGGAGGTGGGGAAAGGGATGAAAAGGCTATTCTTTATGTCTCCTGTAGTATGAAATATGGCCAGCCTTAGTGCTCAAAATGGTAAGAACAATGTTGCTTCTTATAACCCAGGTACTATTTAAAGTGATTCAATTGTATCAGTGTGCTAGCTTTTTGTCAGTGTGATGAGAAGCTCAAGAAAAACAGAGAAAGAATGATTCATTTCAGCTCACAGTTTCAAAGACCTCAGTCCATGGATGCATGGCTCCACTGCTTCCAGGCCCACAGTAGGGAAGAACACCAAGGTAGGAGCCCTGTGTTAGAACAAAGTGGCTCAGTTTTGGAAGCCAGGAGACAGAGACACACTAAAGAGCTAGAAAATAAAGTACTGGGACTAAATATAGTCTCTAAACCAACAACTCTATGTTTGACCCATTCTTGTAATTAACCTTCCTTCTTAATAGCCTATTTGGCTCTGAGCACATCCATGGATGTTTGTGAAGTTTGTACTTTCATGAGCCAGTTTCTTTCCAAGAGCTCATCTCTATATGCATGAGCCATTTGAGGGACCCCCTAATCTAATTTATTGTTATTATTATTTTTTTTATTAATGTATTTGGTACAAGGTCTCACTACACAGCTCAGCCTCGTGGGGTTCCTCTTGTTTTCACCCTCCTCAGAGCTGGGATTATAGGCGTGCACCACTGGCTGGTTCACTGGCTCAGTGCACTTTGTGTGCGGGGCCAGCATGACATGTAGAAGAGGGATGGAAATCCTGTCCCTGTGCTTGCCTAAGCAGGCACTTAGTCTGCTGAGCTGCTTTGCCAGCCCTTTATTTTTAATTTTATTTTAAAGAGTAAAAATAATTAGAAGTAACAAAGACAGAAAAAGTAACAAATCACAATACATATGATACCGAATTTCAACACAAAAATAAAAATTAAACAATGGTTGTTTTGCACATTTTCACCATCAAATCTGTCATTCACATTGATAGACACAGGTATGAAAGATTGGTCAAATAATTAAACATTAAAGCTTACTTTCAATAAACCTTATTTTTTCCTTTTTATACAATTTATAACAATTTACTATGTTAATCCCTTCAAAGTTCCAATGAGTTAGGTAGTATCCTTATGTCATTTCATAGATAAGATGCCGAGACAAAGAATGGCTGAGAAAATAACACTACCTCTATGTGGTAGGAGCAACCCATGCAGTAATTCTGCATAAAACCACATAGAACCATGATCAGTGTGCCCTCTTGTGTTATGTGTTCATGTCACTTATGGTTGCTCTTCAGGACTGGGTGTGGGGGCACAAGCCCGTAATCTCAGCACTGAGGAGTTTGAGACAGGAGGCTCACTGTGATTTAGAGACCAGCCTGGGGAATACAAAAGTGGGCATAAGGCAAGCCCAAACTGCATAGTGAGACCTTCTCTCCAAAAAATAAAATAAAATAAAATAAAATAAAATAAAATAAAATAAAATAAA
>NDGN011420818.1:0-10931 GCA_002564285.1 Tympanoctomys barrerae
TTCTAACTCAAGGTCCTCCTGCTTCAGTCTCTCAGAGTGCTAAGATTATAAGCACATGCTACTATGCATATTTAAATTTTTACATTTTAAATTAAAAGTGTTATAAACATATTTTAATTGTATCACATATCATCAATCAATATCCTAATTTTAAATCTACTGTCATAAATTTCAAAATTATACCAATAGTAATAAATAGTGCCCTAATTTAAAATCTACTGCCATAAACTTCAAAAGTACATCAGCAGTAATATCCAGCACTACCTATTTGAAAATCATAGGGACAAATGATTAGAACAGATATTTAAATTGCTTTATCTTGGCCATGAATTCATATTTCCATTCCACTTTTAACACAGAATTTTAGTCTTCTAACTACACCTGGCAATATGTTATTAAAGATTCTCTCATGTTTATTTATAAAATAAATTTATTTTGTTATTTCGTAGGATCATAAAATTCTAACAGCCAAAAGCATTATGAAATTTTAATTGGAATGATTTGCATGATTTAAATTTTATTAAATAAAATTTAATAAATATTAGTGCATATAAAATTTAAATTGTTTTGGAAATGCCTTTGGATGTGATGAATGAGGCTTTTAAAAATAGATCATGTTTCCACTGATAAATGTTTCATTGCTAGAAAAAAACAGATTCCAGATCAGTTTTACTCTAAATTGTGGTTAAAAATTGATGAAGAACATCATGTACATAAAAATTAAAGTGAGTCAGAAGAATCTGATGCTAGAAATCACACACTGATCTATCAACCAAATACACTGAGTGATCTACCATCTCAGTTACTTAAAATAAAAAAAATTAAACTAATTACCTCTAAAAACTATTGGCACCGTCATTAAAGTTTTTTTTTTTCACTTTACAGGAAGCTTGTCTGTAGAGCAAAGAATTAACTCAGCAAATATGGGTTGTGCACAACCTGATAAGTTCCTTCCCCTAAAAGGTAACTTCTAGACCCTTGATATGTTCTTCCCTCCCAAAGCATATCTTTGTCTACCTTAGAGTCTTGGCCTCCTCTGACCAGTGTGGACTAGCCATGTGACTTTTGGTGAAGGACTGAATCTGCCACGTCAACTGGACCTCTGAAGAGAATGGAGTGTAAGAATAACCACACCAGTAGCCAAGCTCATGTACATTACTGAGCCCCAGTAGAAACCCTGGTCAGAAAACTTGGGTTGAGCTTCCTTGGCTAGAGCGTTGTCACTCTTCATTGCTAGGAAAATTAAAGGCTGTCCTTCTGAGTTCACAGGTATGAAACAAGCAGAGAGTTGAGTTTTGTGCTTTCTGGATTAGATTTTCTGTGATCTTTTTAAATTTGCTTATTTAATCAACATCATTTCACTCTAAAAATATCATAACTTAGATATTATGAGTACAACAGCTTTTTTGAAGTATATGAGGCTTTTTATGTAAATCATTAAATGGTTTTAGAGACCATCAGTTATAATATCCAGAAGATTTTAAAACTTTTTAATAAGCAGCTGGGTTTTTATGTTTTTTGGATTTTTTTTGTTTTGTTTTGTATTTTTTTAGGGAAGGGTCTATACGGTGTTCAAGGTCTCACTACTAGATTGGATTTATAGTGATCCACCTATTTAGAACTTCCCAAGAGCTGAGATTACAGGTGCAGCCCACCATGCCTATTCTCAATTGCTGTTTCAGCATGCCCCCAACGTTGGGCCCTGCATGGCAGGCCCAGGGATCGAACCCCAGGCCGAACTCCGGGCTCCTGCTCCTGCTTGCAGGTGCTTTAATCTGCTGAGTTATTTGGCTGGCCCCAGTAGCTGTTAATTATACCTATTACTTCTTACTTAAAGCTACTATATATGAGTATATAAAATAAATGTGATATTTTAATTACATTTCATCATTATACAATGAAAAATCACACTTGGTTTATTAAATTGTAAATAAATATCAAAATATTTATATCACATTTTAATATTTTAGGTATCTCTTCTTGCCTTAAAAGTGTGAAGGTGAGCTGAAAAATTGATTTTTGAGAGTTACATATACATAATTGGTAATTTCTATGATTAAAATAATGTTTATCACTGATGATCTTATAGATCTAGAATAATATATTGGCATTAATGTGAAATTAAAAATTTAATCATAAATAAGTGATGTTAACTGCTTATGAATTCAGTACATTACAGGTAGCATGTGAAAAATATTTTATTTTATAAATCTATGTAAGTAAATGTGTTTCTAAAACATACACTATATTATGATAATCAACAGTAAAAGGACAAGATGAAAGCAAGTCATTCTTTGAAAATTCAAAACATACAAAAGATGATTCAATAACAATTAGTATCAGGACCTATGATAAGCTCACAAAAGTTTGATTAACTTAAGTTGGGGTTCAATCCCCAACACCAAATATTGCGCTGGCCCCACCCCCAAGTTTGCTATGCCGGCCACTGAGACTGGGCATGGTCATGCACACCTGTAATCCCAGGGCTGGGAAGGCTGAAACAGGAGGATCACTACAAGTCTGAGCTGCATAGAGAGGCCCTGTACCCAATACATAATAAAGAAATAGGAAAGATAAATTAATATTGAAGAAATAAAGTGACTGAAGAGTAACATGAGCAAGAGGTTTGTTCAAAAGCACTATAAAAATGAATGCTCATTTATATTATCAAATAAAATTTTATGGCAAAATTTAATGAAGATGTTTTTCCAGTAAACCCCAATAACTGCTCATGAAACTGCACCTGTTCCTCTTTAGCACAGATCATTTGTAGATGAATCTCTGCCTTATGAAATTCTTATTAACTGTGCAGCTAGGGAGGAGATTTGGTTCTGAGAGGATGAAAATGTTCACTGAGCTCTGACTCTTTCTTAATGATAGAGACAAGAGTACACTTGGCTGCAGAGTGACATCTCCCATAGTTTTACAAGTCAGACTATCCTAGTTTTTGAGCTAGACAGGTACATAACTTTCCCATAAATTTGTCATCTAGTGTAAATAAAATGTAGTCACTGTCAGTATTGCTTTCTGTGTTTTCTTTCTTCCAATATAATTCTTCTCATGCAATATATTTTTTGACAATAGACAAAGGGATAGAAGCAGTGAAATTTTCAAAAATAGCATTTTCTTGGGCAACTAATGCTATATATTGAGTCTAAGATCTATATGAAATATCCATGGATCAAACTATCAATTTTTGATCCTGCAGATGTTAAACAAAAAATATCTCTGATCACAAAAAGCACTAGCACAAATTTATGGTGGCTTGGTTGTAAAGAGCTGCACAGGAAGAGAAAGAGAAGGAGGAGAGGAAGAAGGAGAAGAGGAAGAGGAAAGAGGAACAGTGTGGATTACACAGGATAGAGAGAACAACATGCAATGAGTTATCTGAGTCTCCTTATATGTTATGGTTTGTGTCTAGTTGTCCCCCCAAAGCCACATGTAAGGTATAGGGCAGACTTGGCTTGCAGAGTAACAAGTGGCTTGAGAGGTGGGGCCAGAGGACCAGGGTGGGGCTTGTGGGGTGGGTCCAGAGAGGTGCAAACCATTAAACTGGCTAGCCTGTACTTTCTCAGAGATATGGAGAGGGTCATCCTGGACACTTCTGTATCCAAGCCTATCCTCTAATATCTTAAAATCTCCAGTAACTGTGAGCTGAATAAACCTTTCCTTCCCTCTTTTTGAGTGTCAGGTATTTGTTCCAGCAATGAGAAAAGAGTAACTAAGATTATGCAGAATAGAGAGAACAACACGCATGAGTTATCTGAATCTCCTTATATTTCTTGCATATTTCAGATAGAGAACATGGGAGCCTCCAATTTTGAGTTGCCAATAGGCATAGATACAGAAAGCTCATAGAAAAACTCATTTATACAGCACTGTTTTTCACAAAATGTTGCTTACTTACTTGAGGAGGTGTGTGTGTGTGTGTGTGCATGTGTGTGTGTATGTGTTCATATTTGAAGAATTTCTGACACTCAGAAGACAGCAACATGAATGTAAAAGCCAGCTATTCACCTGCCACAAGAGAAACAGTTATAAAGCATATTTCTATCTAAACCAGTGATTCCTCAACCTTGCCTTTCATCATAATCTCCCAGAGCACTTGTAGAAACAATTGCTCAAATCAACTTCCAAAGTTTCTAACATGGGAGATCTAGGATGAGGCTCAAGAACTTTCATTTTTGCAAAACTAATGTCAGAGTAATACCCAAAGTAATACCAGTTGCATTGATTATAGGAGCACACTGGGACTCATTGGTCTAAACCAAGCCATGCACGGCCAAGCTAAAACATTGATACTCTAGAGAAAATACAATTTAAACCTAAAATCTCAGCTATAAATGTAGCACCAAAAGTGTTCTATGTGTACCAGGCAGAGAACAAAGACAGGAGATAGAAAAGAATATTTTCTTAATTGCAAAAAGTATATCCAGAAAGTGGAGCATCTGGAAAACAAACGTTAGAATACAAAGCTTGCTCAGACAGAGGATCATTTCTCCTCCTTCAGTTTCATGCTGTGGGTGGTTGAATACAAGAAGTATAGAGATAAATCCCTAGTCAGGGAAGTTAGTCTGTTTTAGAAGGCTAAGCAAGCAGCATTAAAGCCAGAGGAAAAAGTGTTACACATGCTGGAGTTACAATTGGTTCCCATGTAGAAAAAGTGGACAGCAATTCTTGATCTTTATAAATTCTAGAGAGAAGACCTTTGTCTGAGTGCTTACTAGTTAAGATTTTTTCCTAATTTGTGGGTTATCTTTTCACTTTGTTGGTAATTTCTTTTGATGTGGCAAAACTTGTCAATAAGAGGAGGTCCCAGCTGTTAATTCTTTCAAGTATTATCCATGCAATTTGATTTTTGTTCATGAACTCTTTGCCTACCTTTATGTCTTCAAGAGTTCCTCTACTTTCTCTTCCAGGAGATTTAGTGCTTCTGTTTTAATGTTTAGATCTTTAATCCATTTTGACTTTAGCTTAGTGCATGGTGATACATGCTGAAAATTATGGATCTTTAAAGTGGCAGACAAATCAAGACTGACCTTTGGGACGGCTACATAGCTCAGCAGACTAAAGCAACTGCTTAGACAGATCACAGCAGCCAGAGTTCAATCCCTGGCATGACTTGCTGGCCCCATCCCAGGGCACACTAAGACAGCGATTGCAAATGGGCCTGGTGGTGTGTGCCTGTAATTCCAGTGCTTGGGAGGCTGAAAAACAGGAGAGTCACTAGGAGCATGATCTACATAGTGAGACCCTGTAGACCCTGTAGACTTTGTACTAAACACATTTTTAAAAAATAGGACTGATCTTATCTTAGCAGTTCTGGAACTACATGAAACAGTGGGAAGTAGCTTATGAAAGAGCCAAAGCATGAGCCCACGAATAAGTCATATGAGCAAGGCATTACACTGAAAAATTCTTCATGTTCACAGAGTCACAGTAGCTATGCAGGAATCTGGGTCATTTTGGTCTTATGGCATCAGTGATTCTTTAAGCTCAAAAGTGACACAATGTAGCAATAGCTGTCATGGAAATAGACCAGCAAGATCCAGAATTCTCTCTTCTTTGTTAAAAATATCAACTGTTTTGGTCCTACATACAATGCTGACATTCTTGTACAAATTAAGGGTGAGGGGAAGCCCCAAGAGGGAGATTCCTGGTTCCCTGATAAATAAGGAAGTTGGGTACTGAAGTGATTAATTGAAAAATTAAGGAGATGTGACCAAATTGGTCTCCTAAATGAGGAGAGTATTTAATGCCAATTACATGGTTTTTGTTACATCCCTGTGGCTGGTTGGCTCATTGGTTAAATCGTGATGCTAAGAAAAAGTTAAGACATTTTATTTTGCTCTTTAGAAGCTAATTCAAGATCACATATCTCTGGATTCTCTCCTAACACTGGTCAGTAGTTTTACAAAAGGATAGTGATAACACAAAGTAGGAACTTGAACAAATCATGGCTGAGGAGTGCAGAGTTATTATGATAGCTAAAATACAAAATTGTGTTGGGTTCCACTAGGAAGTTGTATTACTTACTATTACAATTATAGTGCTATTTTAAAAAGTGGAATTTCATATTTTAAAAATCATTATTTTCATTCATATATAATTGAAAGTCTTTGAATAAATTATTTACCCAATGTACCAGACACCATAATAAACTAAGTATATATTACAACATATAGACAACTGTTGCACTGCAGTTACATGTGTAGAAATAAAGGTTGAAAGATTTAGCCTTTAATCTGCTTGTAATTTGAAAATTTTTCTAAAAGAAGTTTGAGTCATTAAGATGGTACTTTCAAAAGAAATTAAGTTTTATCAATTTAGTATGGATTCTACTGCATGAACACAGTACAAAGGTGTGATTATATTGATTTTTACCCATGCAATTATAACTTAACATCATGCCTGAGAAATTCCTCTGAGTAATTTTGGAGTAATTTAATCCTGAAGTTCCAGAACCTGTCAGGGTATGAAATTTACCAGGAGAAAGTTTTTATATTGTACATGCCTTAATTCCATCCAAAAGTGCAAGTCCATATTTTATTAAACTGTCCAATGATTTTATGATAAACAACCATATTCAAAAAGCAGTAACATATTCTGATTTCTGTTCCAAGTAGCTATGTAACATAATACATACAAAGGGATGCACAAGTAATGCTATAGCTCTTGTTATAGCACAAGAGAGGAGGTGAGTTAATAAACATAAGCACAGTTATAGTGGGGGACTTCAATATTGTCTTATCACAAATAAATGGATCAACTAGCCAAAATATCAGCCATAAAAAAGGGGTTAACAAAATCTTTGAACAAGTAGACTTAATACATATCTACAATTTTCACCCAACACATTCTTCTCAGTAGCACATAAAGTTTTCTGGAAAATAGACCATGTACTAGTCAATAAGGCAAGACTAAGTAAATAGAAAAGACTTGAAAATATATTAGGCATAAGATCATAAGGCAATATAACTAAAGTCAATAACCAAAAATATAGAGATTATGTCAAGGTATGGGCCAAACAATAGACTTTCTAATTTATTTTTTATTTTTAGGAGTGAAAACAAAAAACAAAAACAAAAACAAAGACAGAAAGACTAACATACAATATATATGGTACATAGTTTTAAAACAGCAATAGCAAATTACAATGGTTGTTATAGTATGTATTTTTATTTTCATATCTATTGCTCAGATTAATAGATAACTGATTTGTAAAATTGGACATATAGTTGAACATTAACAGAACAGATTAGGAGATGCAAATAAAACTACATACATTTTAAAATAAACAATGTGTTATGGAAGAAATAAGAGATTACATAAAGAACCGAGGAATATCAGACACCTCAACTTTATTTCACTTTAAAACCTCATATTTCTCTATTTTTTGAAATCTACTAATTTATATGTATCTCAATTGTGCATCACACATAGATTACTTTCCATAATTTTCCTTAACTATATCTTTTCCAAATATCTTCTCAAAATTGACGTATAATCTCTTAAATCTTTTAATGCTTGTCATAGTGTTTCTGAAAAAGTTCAAAGTGCTTGATTTCATCCATGAGTCAAACTCCTGATCATATACATAGTCACATGCCTATGTTTGCTGTACATTTTTGAAAATGTAATTTTATCAGGTTAATTAATGTAGTTCTTTCAGTAGGTTGACAAGTAATTTTGGTTTGTGTGTGCTGGAACTTTTACTATAAATTGATGATGAATTTAGTGAATTTTTGTTTGCTGAGATTCTATTTTATTCATTAATATTAAAATTATAAATTTATTGCTTCTTCAAAAATATCAAGCCAACTTTGTATTCTTCTCTTTCCAACTTTGTATTCTTATGTAAAAAGTTTATCATGTATTGTTTTTCCTATTTTGCAGGAGTTAACATTTTTATTTTGCATGTTATTTGCAATATATGTTATCAGCCTACCTTTAGTTTGTCTACTGTTTTCATATCTCAAACTGCACTTATCAGGGCATCATATCTATGGAAAGTAACCTCATATCTGATTACAGGAATTGGATCTTTTACAACTCCTCTCTGCAAAAATCTTTTAAATGTGCTTTATCTCTTCCTTGAAATACCTGTATAATTCACCTATTAGATTGTCTGGGTTTAGCATTTTCTTTGTAGTGATAGGTGTGTTTAACTTCATGTGCAATTGTGAAAAATTTACACAAACAAGATTTTCCACTTTTTCTTGGTTCATTTTTTTTATTAGTTTGTTAGTACATGATGTAGTACATGATGTTTACATTTCTTGTGGAAAGTTAGTGCACAAACATAACACTTTAATTGCTTATCCCTTTTCTCTTCTTTTTCTCTTAACTTCTCCATCTTTGATAACCATCCTTTTGTATGCATGATTGAGCACATACTGTTTACATTATGAAACTGCACCCCAGTTTCTTTTTGCACCCCCATCCCTTCCTCTCCTCCCATCTCTGGATACCCTCCTCTCTACTTCACATTATCTATCTTTTATTTTGCTCTTCACTTCTGTTTTGGGTTTCTCATATAAGAAACCATGCAGCATTCAAGCTTATCTGTTTGATTTTTTTTCACTTCAAATTATGGTCTCAGGGCGCATCCATTTCCTACAAATGACTCAAGTTTATCTTTCTTTATGGCAGTGTAGTTTTCGATTGTGTATAAATATCATATTTTCCTTATTCATTCATCTGCTGATGGACATAAAGGACACTTCCAAGATTTTGCTATTAGGAATTATGTTACCATAACATGGGTATGCATGTATCACTTTAATATTATAATTGTTTTAACTCTTTCAGGAAAATATCCAGAAGGGGAGTAGTTAGGGCAAATGAAATTTCCATACTGAGGATTCTCCATACTGATTCCCACAGACGTTGTACTAGTTTACACTACCATCAACTTATAAAAGGGTATCTTTGCTCCTATAGCCTCTCCAGCACTTGTTATTATTTAATTGCTTGATGATGGTCATTCTTTCTGGGATACAATGTAATCTCAGCTTTGTTTTCATTTATACTTCTCTAACATCCAATCATATGGAAAATTTCTTCATGTTTTTACAGTAATTTATACTTCTATTAAGTGTTTATTAATTCTGCTTCACTTTTTTGATTGAGTCTTTTATTTTGGGGGCTGGAGTGTTACTCTAGATGTTAATACTCTGAGTAGGGCCAGCCAAATAGCTCATTGGATTAAAGCACCTGCAAGCATGCACAGGAGCCAAGGGTTCGATCCCCTGACCTGCCATGCCGGCCCTGCCTGTGGGGCATGCTGAGATGGCAATAGAGACTGGGTGTGGTGACGTGTGCCTGTAATCCTAGCACTTGGAAGGCTGTAAACAGGTGGATCACTATGAGTCTGATCTAGTAGTGAGGCCCTGAACACCCTGCAGACCCTTCCTTAAAGTACAGAAAAAAATACTCTATGAAGAATCACTGGAACAATTTTTTCCCATTGTGTAAATTGTATTTTCATTTGTCCTTTTTTTTTTTTTTTTTTCAGAACCAGGGATTGAACTCAGGCCCTTGTGCTTGCCAAGGAAACGCTTACTCCACTGAACCATCTCCCTGGCCCCTATGCAGTTGCTTTTTTTAACATTTTTAAATTTTTGTTTCTGATGAGAAAGGTCAGATGTTTAGTTTTACAGCAGAAATGATGAAGGATGGAATACATTCTTTTGCATGGAGGTTGGAATGCAAATACAAATTCCCAGTAGGTGCATATAAGCATAATCCTCAGCAGGAATATGATAACAGCATATGCTTTCAGAACTCAAGTAATAAGATTGTACAAGGAGTAGAGAAGTGTTGGTAAAAGAAAAACATCAACAAAGAGGAGTACAAAAGGATTCAAAAAATCAATATCCCCAAAATAAGAAAATCAGAAAACACGTCTGTCATTAGAGATTTTTGAAATAATAAAGTGTCCAACAATGTACCATAGTACAAAATGTTAATTCTTTTTAGTGCTAACCTTTCATCAATCTTAGGTCATCTAGGAATTGCTAGATCAAAAATTAATGTATTTATGTGGTTCAGAACTATACTACCTGTATTAAGAAATAGAGTTATAGTCTCACCAACTAGTTGGCCTTAATAGAAATTAGTTAGCTTTATCTACTCCAAAAAAGTATAACAGTTATCATTATAAAAGCATTAGTAGGACAAAATTTCTGACTACATTACACCCAAGGTTATAATAGCACATTAGGAAATGGTTCTTATACAAAGTGAAATAAATAATCCAAATGAAATGCTAAATGTTAAATGTGTCCAAGTCATTTAGCTTGAAAGAGAAAAGAACCCAACTGGAGGCAAAATGTTAGGAGAAAGGTGCAGAAAATGGACACTGGCAAGAGTCCCCGAAAGAGATCAATTCCAAGTCATTGAAGTCCACTTAAGAGCTAATTTCTAATAATTTAATGAAGTATGATTTTTTTATTCTTCAACACAAAAATAACTTCAACACTGATGTAAATAAATGACAATAGATTCTATGTAATTATTTCAGAAGCTCTCAATTCCATCCCAAATTATACTCAATTGTATTCCCCAGGACTGATTTTAATAGCATATATATATATATATATATATATATATATATATATATATTTGTCATACAATAAGCTACACACAAAAGTGAACATATCACAACATGAAAGGAGTTCCAAGCAGGGAGGCATGGCAGAGGAAGGGGCATTATGGTGGAGAAACATTCATGGCAGGGAAAACACAGCATGAGAAAACGAGGAACAAGATATGCCTCTTTCTGTCTCTTTTTTCTTTTCATAATTTTATTGAGAAAGAGGTAGCAATGAGATGGTTTCAAAACAGGTTAGTAGTACAGTTACAAAAATTAATACATTGCACATTGTTGTCTTTGTAGTAGTTATTCCTAGTACAAGATGCAGACATGA
>NDGN011420826.1:0-14463 GCA_002564285.1 Tympanoctomys barrerae
TTCCACTTTATAAAGAATATCCAGAATAGCAGAAAAGAATATAAAATGTATAAAGGGTCATCCTCAAGGAACTAAGTGGATTTGAAATTTCCTTCTGTATACTTTATGTGCCGCTGCCCAGGCTAGAGTGAAGAGAGCCCTGACATCCAGGTAACTCGTGCTCATAAGCGTCCGTGCACACAAGGATTTGCATTCTCCAAAACACGACGTTTTTCTGGTTCTGTATCTAAACATTTCTTTGTATTTCAAAGCTAACTTAAAATTAGAAGGTAAATATATTTTTAAAATTTTGTGAGTGACGATCATTGAGCTATGAGACCTTCTAGGTGATGTCACAACTCTCTAGAAGTGTGCTAGGTGTCATAATGCCCAAAGCGAAGAGCCTATGTAGCAACATGCATGATTGGGAATCCTACACAAGTCATGGGGCATTGGGGTTCAATGGTTTAAATTAAACTCTTCCCGGTAAGAGACAGTGTTTTGTGATGGATGCAGATTCTGTTTGTGTCCATGAGATGCACACACATCACTCCTGCTGTAGACCCACTTTGTGGTCATTTAGAAGCACAAACTTAACTCCACAAAATATAAAACGTGGAGTATGAATGTGAAGATACACAGTACAAACAGGAGTTAAGTGGAACCTGCCTGCAACCATCTTTTATTTTTTTCTTCCTTCAAGGCTACAGAAAATCTGTACACAAAGAAATTAATTCTCTCATCATAGAAAAGGCTCCCTTACAAATAGCCAAGGGGTCCAGTCAGATTCCACAGTGAGTGTTATGTTGAATCACATTCTATTCCACAGGTATGCTTTCTTCTGAGTCTGCAGGATTAGGATCAACTTTTTCTGGAAATACTAGCTTCTCACAAACTGCCTCCTTTATTGGTAAATACTGTGATATTTCATTAGGTTCCGTGAAGAAGGAAGGTGGAACATGCTAAAAAAAAATGAATAAATTATATTAGCATATACTCAGTTATTGATTGCATTGACACTTTGAAATTTTTTTTTTTTTTTTTTTGACAGAACCAGGGATTGAACTCAGGCCCTTGCATTTGCCAGGTAAGTGCTTATTCTACTGAGCCATATCACCAGCCCTCGAAAATGTTTTGGTTTAAGGCTTTATAAAACACGCCAATTTCAAAACAAGATATGACATATGCAAATGAGGAACACCATTAACTGCACCAAAAAATTCCTATTAATAAATGATTTTTAAAAGATAACTAAGTTATATAATTTGTAATGCTCCCATAAATGTAAGAATTGAATACATCTTAATTCAATCCTTGTTTGTTGTTGCTTTGGTACCATGAAAGCACTAGTCTTTATTTAAAGTCAAGTAGTCTATGATGAAAACTGAGCAACTTTTCTAACTCAAGTATGCATACTCTCTGCCAAAACTAAGAGTGGAAAAGAATACCAAGTCGGTATAAAGGTAACACTTTTTAACAATTCATTAGAAAATCCTAAATAAAAAAAAGCTCTGCAAAAACAAGTCATGATACAGAGCTGTTATATTTTGGAAAGGAAAAAAAAGAGACCATAACAAAAAATTGAGCAATAGTGTTTAGTGGGAAGAATATCCAGCTGGTGCCAGCTACAGCTCTACCACCATTGTGACTCAGGCTAAGTCACACCTCTGGACCATGGCTTTTCTGGAATAAAAAATGGAAGTCAGACCGAATGACAGCTAATATCTGATAACTCCAATATGTTCTTGAATTTGAAGTAAGTTCAGAAAAGTTATGCTCCAATAGGATTTATCCTAAACAGCCACATGAACAAGTGGGTTTATGATGTAAATTTAGTTGAACTGAGTTAAATGATGCAAATTCAATTAAAACGAAACATTATAATTCAAGTTCTAAAAACTGAAACTTAAAATACTTACCGTTAAATTAGCAATTTTGCTCTCTCTTGAAGTATATTCTCGTAACATATAGTTCTTATCAGCCTGTATTTGAAAATTTAAAAGTTGCAATAAATTTACTAACATTGACTTATAAAATCCCTTCTATGAAACATTCTATCTACATTTTTGAACAGGTTGTAAGGGTAGCATGAAAATATTTCATTCTGCACTGAGAGAACTCCTTTAAGTCTCATCAGGAATTGTGAAGTATGATTTCTAAGCCTTAGAAATCACACTAATGCCAGATATGCATATGTAAATAGATCAAGCAAAAGTTTTGCTTTGAAAGAACATGTATGCAAGACATGCAACAGGTTTAATATTTTGTACTTCAAATTTTGAACTAAGTCATTTCCTTAAGCTATATTATCACTTACCTACATGAAGCAACAGGCTATTTCTACGTTCCAAAAAACTTGCTTTAAAATCTTTATTCTCTAGCATTTCTACAAAACTATTACTAAGTTGCTTACTTAAAATCATCTCTTCTATATTCACTTTTTCTCATTTAAGATTTTTAAAGTTAGGCTGAAGAGTAGCAATTTGTTATAATTTTGGTTTTGGTGAAGTATGTCAATAAAAGAAAAACCAAAAATTAATATTCTTTTAAGGTGTCAATCTTTTATATTAATAAAATCAATTATTGTTCATTGTGAAAAAAATCAAAATTAATATATAAAGTAGTTATACTTTAATGTATATATTATACTTTAGTATATTAATATTACTGAGATAAATCAGTAATCACAGCTCTTATTGATAACATTCTCTCATAATTTCTAAATGTATAATTTCTTTCATATTAGAAATCTACATAAAATCTTACACAGATGGACTCATATTCACCTTCTGAAACTCAACATTAAGATAGACATCCTTCTAGATTAAATTCTCAGCTATAGATTGCAGTGGCTATGTAAGTTTTCTACTATATGGACACAAAGTAAACAATTTAAAGGGCACTAAGCTCCTCCTTTTCTTCCCTTTTGCTAAGGCAAGCAGCACTGCTGTGAATGTTCATGTACCCAAAGCTCTGAGCCTTTGCCTGATTAATATTTATAAACTATTGTATAGAAGAATTATGACAAATTTCTCAAACTCAGTATCACTAAGTTAAAACAGTATTTTTAAGATTCAGATTTTACTCTTTCTGGGGGAGAAAAATTCAGTATTTTGCCTCCACTTTTAAAAACAGCCAGTCATGCTGACACATGCCTATAATCCCAGCACTCAGGAGACTGAGGCAGGAGGATCATTCACAGTGTGGGGTATACAGTGAGACCTTGTCTTAAAATCACACACACACACTCACACAGAGTCCAGAATCACCATTAAGACTAAGGGAGAAAAAATTCCAGAGTGAATAACTTAGGAAAATACCAAGCCAATCCCATCCTTCTGTTCAAATGCCACTTCTGTCACCAACTATGAAACTGGATGTGCAGTTCAAACTATTCTCTAGTTACTTCAGATATAGAACACATAATTAACAGAATAGATTTCACAAAGGTGTCATAGAATTAATCATTACTATGACCACACTACATGATCACAAATCCAAAGCTAAAAATTCATTCAGAAAGGATAGGCTGCTATGAAGCTACTGAGGAAATTTCCATACTCAATTTAACCGTTCCCTAACACTTACTTAAAAAGGAAAAAAGCTTTATGTTTAACAGTTACTCCACGGAACAGTTACTTAGAGTAGCTATCAAAATAATTATGTAACAGACTTAAAGGCCATGTGATTGGTATTTCTATCATCAGGCACTACATAAACAATACATTCTATAACCAAAGGTTAAGAGTCAAGGGACAGTTTTGTTAAACATACTGTGTACAAAAAATGTTTTAAAGCATCACCTCAAAACCTCCCCAAACCAAAAATGTCTTTTCAGCTACCAGAACTTTTGTGAAAGAAGATGTAATGTTCTGGCATCAGTGCGCAGTCAGCAGTGGAGCGGGGGATTTAACTGGAGTGGGGAATTCAGTGTGGCTAACCTGGCAAGCATGAGGTTCTGAGAGAGTTTGATTCCCAACACCAAAACACAAAACAAACAAACAAAAAACAGTGCATCTCTCAAAAGTTTATAGATTACCATTTGAAACATTTGATTTAAAACTCTTAGAATGACAATAAAACTACATAAACAGACCCATTATCAATTAAGACACATTAAATGAAAATAGATACCTCATGATAAACCCTTGTGTCGTTCATTCTGATAAGCACGCCATCAATTCTCAAGAAAAACCGCAACAGCAGAAAAAAGCTAGAAGGCATTACTCTCTGGGAGGAAAAAAAAGTACATTAATATTTTTCACAAAAATTAAGTATTGTATTACACTGCTAAAACAAAAAATTTTTCAAGACAGGGTTTCATTATGTCATTCTGCCTGGTCTTGAACTCATGGCACTCCTCCTGCCTCAGCCTGCTGAGCACTGGAAATACAAGTGTGCACCACCACCCCTGGCTTAAGAAAACTGATTTTTAAAAAACTACTAGAAGAGTGCCATATCAGCCACACAGATGCTCCTTGACTTACAATGTTACTGTTTCCATAAACCTATCACAACTTGAAAATAAAAGTCAAAAGTGCAATTCATATACCTAACCTCTTATTAGGGCTTATATCTTGATGTCCCTCCAAAGTCTCTCCTTACAAGCTGGGCTTTCTGGAGGTGTCTGGATATAGGGGGTGTGAACATGGATTATGGGTGCGTGCTAACTGGATCAGTCCATGACTGGATCAGCACAGTTGTGGGTGTGGCTGAATGGACTTACGGAAGACAAAGACCCACTCTGGGTATACATGGCACCAACCAAAGGGCTTGTGACCTGGACGGAATGTAAAGGAAAAGGAGGAAGGCAGGTGTGCTGCTCTCTGCCTGTCTTCCCACGGACGCTTTCTCCTCTGTGATGCCCTCTGCCCTGGTCACCCTCCCTCACACTGGCAATGAGGAAGTGAAACCTCTACAAACTGTGAGTGGTGTAAACCTTTCCTCCTTTAACTTAGGGCATTACAGATTTTGCTCCAGCAACAAGAAAGTCACTAAGACACCAAGTGACCATCACTGCAACTTAGCAACAAAGCACAGCAGAGTGTCCATGGTTTGCCCACAGGACCCAGGCTGACTGGCCATGGCTCACTACCCAGCACTGTGAGCATCATACCATATACTGTTAGGCTGGGAAAAGATCAAATTCAAAATACATTTTCTACTGTATGAACGTCACCTTCACACCATCCCAAAGCCAAAAAATCCTAATTGGAACCATCAGTAAGTCAGGGACCATCTATATATAAAAATCTCTGACCCAGAGATTTTTTGTCCTGGTTTCAACTAGTCCTAAAACCTTGCAAACTACTTAGCATCATGCAGCATCTTAGTGTTTTCCCAACAGAAAATTTCTCCCAGATCAAAAGAAGCTGAGACATAAAACCCTTAAAGAATCTAAATTATTTGAAAATTCCAACGTTCATTTTAAAAACTGGTGATACTGGTAGTAATTATCAGTACCAGAGAAAATGAAATTAAGGAACCTAGTTCTTCACTGTTACTCGTTTTTATTCACTTTATACAAAGTAAAGGCAAAAGACCTGAACAGAATGCTTTTGTTCAATGCAGCACATTTTGTAGTAGTTCATAAGTCAAAGACTAGTATACCAGGATGCTTACAACACATTCTTAAAGTCTTTCATCTGTGGCACATCTACAAATTTGTATGCTTTCCAAATGTAATTGCTGTAGAAAGCTTAATCATTTTATAAATGTTTGTCTACCAAGTCTTTACTGTAACAGGACTTTGATTTACCATAAAATCCAAAACTTTGAACAACCAGGAAAAGAAGTCAAGCAGAAAGAAATACCTAAAGCTGCTGAAGAAAGTCAGAGATGTCAATGCTTGAGTTCACCATGGAAAGAATGAGAAAGAAAGAAAAAAGCATAAAAGAGCCAGGCGTGGTTGGTGGTGCACGCCTGAAATCCTAGCACTCAGGAGGCTGAGCAGGACGATCCCTGCAAGTTCAAGGCCAGCCTGAACTGCAAAGTGAGATGCTGTCTCAAAAACAAACAACAAAAAAAGAAAAATGCATACAGAAAAGGTCAGATATATTCAGAACTGTCAGTTTTCCACAGAGACACAAGACTCCACTAATAAAAAAATTACAAGACAAGCCAGTAACATCTCCTGGCCTTTGTGTACTTGTCTTTCAGGTCTCAGTATAAATGTCACTTTCTGCAGAGGGGCATTTTTTTTTTTTTTTTACCGTATTATGTCACAGTACTTTCCTATCATTCCCTTGTTCTGTTCCATTACAAATGAACACAAGTGTAACCACATTCATTTATGTGTTTCTGTGCTCACTGCCTACCTCTGCACGGGACAGGAGAATACCTGCTTCAGACACCACATCCTTGCTGCCTAATATGCAGCGGATGCTCATTAACATTTGCCAATGAAACAGAGGCTGAAAGCTATCTTTGCTGGAGAGAAGGTACTGAGCCAAACTGCATTCTGATGGAGCTATCAGCAACAGGTTTTTCAAAAGCAAAGCTTTCCATAAAGAAGACTGGAGAAAAAAACCTGATTTATGACAATCTGATAGGTCATAATAAATTGGGAAGAACATCATCACCTGGCAATTATCACAGAGTGCTATTTAAAATTTATGAGAAAGACAAATTCAAACATTTCTTCAACTGGGCACGACCCAGGCAAGTAACAGAATCATTCACCAGGAGTTAGGAAACCAGAGATTAGTACCCATTGTACCACAATTCACCTGGATATTCGAGGGAGCAGATCGGCCATGGAGAAGGTTTGGAAATGTGTACAGGTATTTTGTTGTCATTGTCACAATAATAAGCAACCAGTACTTAGCTGTAGAGCAGCCAGGCAAGTATGGTTTAAAAAAAATTTTTGCTAAACAATAGGTATCCAATAAGATGTACTCTACACCTGAGATTATACATGATACCATGTTAAGGTTCAGTGTGATTCAAAGTGTCACTTTATGCCCAATGGTAAGGATGGAAAGCAATGTTCATTTAAACAAAAATCACAATACTCACTATTTTCACACTCAGACTTGAAACTCCATGATCATGAAGTTCATCCTCAAAGAGGAGAACTTCTTCAAAAAATTTAATCTGTTCTCTGGCTTTCAATTTCTCTGTATCTATATGATCTGTTGTAGGTATAACCTGAAAGAAAAAAATTAAAAAGGGACACATTAAAAAAAATTAAGGAGCTATAGTCACAAGAAAGTGCTTTTGCTTATCAGTTATTTCTGCACAGCCAGTACACACAGTTATCACTGTGTGATATCTACTGACACCAGAATGTGTGGTCTCTGAAAAACTGAACACACTATACAAATCTTATACTAAGCATCTTAAAAGAAGAGTCAAGGGCCAGGGATTTAGCTCAACAGCACCATTGCCTGCCTGGCAAGCGCAAGGTCCTGAGTTCAATTCCTGCTACCCAAAATATGAAAAGTCAAAGCCAGATATGATGGTGCATGGCTATAATCGGGAGACTGAGATAGGTGTGAATTCAAGGCCAGCCTGAACTACATAGCAAGGCCCTGTCTCAAAAAAAAAAAAAAAAAGTCAAAACTCTTCATCTTTTATATAAGTAAAATTAAAATCAAGTATTCTTCATTCACTGTGAAAAATTTAATCAACTGAAAACTGGTTTGATAAACAACTATCTGAGAAGGTAAAACCAGCATGGGGCTACTAACATGTACTTTTAAGTATTCACTGGGAACTTAAATATATTTTTTCCATTAGAATTTACTTATCTCACATTACCAAAGTAACTCAAAACCTACACACAGAAAGTGCTTTAAGTAATGAGATAATCAAGAACTTTTACAGAAATTCTGAGGATAACTCCTGGCATGCAAGGGGCCTGGACAACGCTGGCAATGTTTTCAATAGCTTATTTTGTCATCCACAGACATATATACAAGTACTCCAACAAAAGCCCTGACAATCCCAAGGCAGAGCATTCTTTCTAATAAAATCAGCAAAATATGACTTAGGAAACCATTTTCTATGATTTCCAATTTCACCCTAAAATATTCAGCTATTCTATTCTTTGATATGATTACTATAAGCACAAAAATGATTGTCAAACTATAAGTATCCAGTAGACAGTGGCTTTATTTTGCATTGCTAAATAGCCATAATCAGGTCATTTGACTCATGGACAGAATTATGGGATGGAAAATAATCTGAGGTAAGTGGACAAGAATTAGAAGAAAATGAAAGATGTTCCAACATGAGACCTGACAACTGACCTATGTTTCTACGTGTCATTTGATGGGACCTAAACAGATGGAACATTATATCAGTATAGAGCTTTAGAATCTACAGAGAACTTTCCAAGAAATTTATTTTTTTGTATCAAAATGACATGGTAAAGGGAATGGAATGGGAAAAAAAGAAGAAACAAGAACATATACCATGTATAGGTACAAATTCCGTATGATGAATATTATCACTGTGTACCTAAAACATACAAATAAAATAAAAAAGGAAAATAAATGGTACAGTAGGTATTTGTTAACCCAATTTACTGACTTGGGTTAAATTACTTGCCTAATCTTACACCAGATTCACACATAGGGCAGGTAAGACATATGCTGAAGCTGTCCAATCAAAAGTTGTTTGCACATATATTTGTACATGTGTAAAATCTGAAAAGACTAGCTAGCAGGTTCTGTCTAAAGCATCTCACAATTACACCAAAATACACGTTTCATTGGTCATGATAATGTTAACATGACAGCAATCTGCCATTCTACCAAACATACTTGGGGGTGGGTGGTGAGTGGGCTGTGCTAAAGATTGAACACAGGTGCTTAAGTGAGCTACAGCCCCCTATTAGGCTCTTTAAATTTTTCTTTTATTTTGAGACAGGAGCTCACTAGGTAGCTAAGCTGGCCAGCTTGGGCTCAAACATGCAATACCTCTACTTCAGCCTCCCGGAGTTCTAGGACTACAGACAGGAATGTACCATTGCACCCAGCCCAACCACACTTTAAGAATGAGTAATGTTCCAAGCAGGGTGTAGTGTTTCATTCCCACTGTCCCAGATACTTGTGAGGCTGAGGCAGAAAGATCCCTTGAGCCCAGCAGGAGGGCAGCTTTAACAAATCAGTCAAGCAAATTATGTTCTGCTACAATGGAAAATGAATGGTCCAAAAATAACCTATTTCTAGAAATTTCTAAAGCTAAGGTTGTTCAAGACAATTAATGACTCATAACAGCAAAAAGTAAGGTTTACCTTTAATTTCAGAGAGTCTCCAAGTAACGTTCCTTTATAATCTGTTGTATAGGTCCAATCATATGGCTTAACAACCTCTTTAGAGTGCTCACCTTCCGTCCTCAAATACCAAAATAAGACAGATCAGATTTGGTGACACAGAATATAGATCATCTGCATTCATATCACGGGAAATTACATTCTATGAAGTATATAAAATATTCTACTGTATATTTATCCCAATTTACTAGCCCAAGATATTAGTTTTCAGCATGCGTATTATTCAACTTGCCAGGTGTTCATATAATCATAATAACTTTTCTAAGTAGTCTGTCCACTGCCTAAGAACATGATTTAAAGGTTTATAATTCTTAAGATCTTCTACAGTACCTAGCAACCAACAGGTACAAAGTAAATTGCTGGTTTGATTATTAAAAATTGTTTTTTAATTGTAACACTCCACAAATAGTCAATGCAAATCACAAGTAACCAGTTTTTCTTTTTCTTTTTTTTTTTTTTTTTTGGCGGTACCAGGGATTGAACTCAGGACCCTGCGCTTGCCAGACAAGCACTTATTCTACTGAGCTATCTACCCAGGCCCAGTTTTTCTTTAAAAGCAGGAACACTAAACGTATTGCTTCTCTACAAAACTAAAGCTTTGAAAAATGACTTGCACATGGCTCAATGTAACTTAATGAGTACTCAAGTAGCAGAATTACTCTCCCATTTTTTGAGAAAAACAAATTCTAGAATAACCCAACTACTAATGGTCTAATAATAATTAACACTAGTTCTTCGCTTTACTGACACACAAACGTAACTTTTTCTTTTTTATTTAACCCATAATTGCCCCAATTTTCACCTGCTTTCCTGCCACTCTTCAGCACACGCCACTTTAAGCATTCCTTGGTAGTTGTTTACACATTTTAATGCATCTGTAGCATTGAACTCAATCCCAAAGCCAGAACCATGCTGGATTCTCAACACGTTGTCTCCAAACATCATTTCCGGGAGAGATGGCATGTGCAATTCATCCGCTAGCCTGCATACAACCACAAGTCGGCTGAGATTAGTTTGTATCAGTGTTCACATTTTTTCTCTCCAACACAATTCTTACATTAATGAATGGGTTAGTAACATGATTTAATAAACTTATTTTTTGTAAAATCTATTAGATGCTTTTATCATCTATTCTCTCATATATTTATGGCACTCCACTAAGTAGTGGGCTAAATAAGACAGAAAAGCAAATGCACAAATACATAATATAAGATCGGCTAGTATAAGGCACATATAGGAAACAATGCGTGGTAGCTGGGTAGGGAACGTCAGCAAGATCACTTCTGAAATTTGAGCCTAAAAACTATTCTATGAGCTAAGAATCACTCAGTGGGTTTAAGTGGCTAGCGTAGGACTGTAACAGCAGTAAGTGGCTAACAGCTGGCATTTTTCCACTCTGCGAGGCTTCTTTATATACACTGCAGCCTCATTTGGGCAGCATCATTAAAGACAGATACATCAGGTACACTAAAAATATCAATATTATAAATTAGTAATCTACCCATCTACTTTGCTGGCCTGAATACTTTGTTTCTTCTTTTTTTGTGTGGGGAGGATGGGATATTAGCCAGTAAGAATTGAGATTTCAAATCTGGATTTCTGATTAGTGAGAAAAGCTGGCATGCACTGCCACACAGAACCAACTGGCTGGAGATGAGGAGTTCTTCCCAGTTCACCAGTCCTTTTGGCACTCTAGGAAGCTAAATTTGTAATCCTTGCTCAAAGGTATTTTGTTTCTTGGTACTGGGATTGAACCCCGGGTGCTCCAGCATGCTAAGCACACACACACTACCACTGAGCTACACTACCAGCACCTGCAGAGTCCTTCCAGAGGCAGCTAGCTACTTGTGAAAAAAAAGCGGCTGTACGCGGAAGCTACAAGGCCTTGTGAGGTCTTGTGATCTCATCACCTTGGTTACAACCTGGACTTTCGATTCCAAGGTGAAGGTTCAACAGCTTACCTAAAAGCAATTATCTATGGTCTGGCTGGAACTCCTGAATCGCAGCCTAATAATGATCAATTAAGTCACTCTGATTCTCTGAGAAATATGAATGTCAATCACAGCACAGGCCAAAATACATGGCAGAGGCCATGAAGCAGAGAGGAGGGAGGAGTGAAACTGTTAACCAACATCAAGGGAAGCCCAGGGAGCGAAGTGAAGCATGGAACTAACAGCAGGATGAAAGTACTTTCAATAATGGATGGGGCCATAACAACTGCCCAGTGTCTGAGATTATTCCTATATTTGATTATTTCTTTATGCTGTATCCTCACTACTTTAGGCAATCTAGGTCTCCATTTTCTTACAACTTGAAAACAATACAGATTCCATGCAGTTTATTTTCCAGTTACTTTATGCAACAAATTTATTTTAATGACTTTGGAAACTTCAAAATGTTTTGTAGGTTTTCCTGTGTTGTCTTAAAGGGATATGAAATCATCATTCACCAATATTGACAATAAAGTAAACAATACACATACATTCTTTGTTACTAAAAAGTTACTAGTTTTCCCAGCTTCTGCTGTAGGAGTAACACAGATACTACAAGCCAACAAAAATTATAAAAGTCTGTTCACTCATTTGTGTCACCAGCTCTTTAAATTGCTGAACAATCCTAACCCCCTGATTAGCTTTGTCTGAGCCAAGTCTCAGTCCAGGACTCATGACTTTTTGTCAATAAAGCACTGGGATTTCAAGTTTTTGTAAAGGACTAACTCACAAGAAGAACCGTAAGCCCTGCTTGGATCACTAAAACATACCAGGATTGTTCTATTTTTCTCATGTAGTTAAGCTAGCAATGATAAAATTTGCTCTTTTGGAAACTGTGCAAATAAACTGCTTTATCTACATGATATGACTGCTTTTAAATTATCCAGTGTATACTGCTGACTCGTCTGTGTCCTTAAACAGAAAAAAATATGTTGTTTTCCTGTTTCCTGATGATCAATACATTCAACCATGTAAGACAAAGTCTTTGAGTTCAACTGAGAATGTGTATCTCTAGGTAACAGGCATCTATCTGCTCCAGAAGCATCCTCATTCCGTTTTTCATTTGGATTCTAACACATTGGAACTATAAAGCCAAAGTAACACACATCTTAAAATCACATGAGTAAAAATAGAAAATGAAAAAGGTTAAGGCAAGGAGACTACAGGGAACCTTTTTTGGCCTTACATCTTTGTACTGGTTGATACATTGTGTCAACTTGAGAAGTTTGGACGTTTGATTAAGTGACTCAGCAAGGAGCCAGGATTCTTACTTTGTAAACATCTTCATCCCGAGCAAGAGGAGGGCATGGACTTTTTCCATGAGTTCTACACCCCAGCCCCAGGGTAGCTTGTTTATAGCATAAGGAGGGGAGAGAAGCTGGCTAGAAGCTGCAGCTGCTGCCCGCTGTCCTTCCCTTGCTCTTAGCTGTTTTCTGCTGCCATGAACTGCAGCTCTCTGCCATGTGCCACTCTGGTGGGGAGCCAGCCCAGTATAGACTGAAACCTCCACAAACTATGAGCTAAATAAACCTTTCCTTCCTTAACTTGGGATGTTGACTGTTGTCCCAGCAACGAGTAGAAACATAAATGAAACAATTTTCAATATGGTTATAATTACAACAAGTTTTATGTATGCAGAGTAAAGGTATAAGGGATGCTTTACAAAAAAGCGCAGGATTTTAGTCCAACTGCCCTATAACAGCCAAATTTAGTATATTAGCCATTCTTTTTTTTTTTTTTTTTAGATTTCTGGATTTCTGAACAACAAAGTAGCTACAAATACTAGGTAAGGTAAAATTCTATTTTGTTAAGCCAGGCATAGTGGCACATGCTTATAATCCCTGCACTTGGGAGGCTGACACAGGAGGATCTCCATGAGGTCAAGGCCAGCTTGAACTACAGTGAGACTTTGTCTCAAGATAATAATAATAATAATAATAATAATTAATAATAATTACATTAGTAATATAACGAAGCATCATGCATATCTCAGGTCCCCAATTATACTCTTTCCACTGCACTAAAGCTGTTTCCAATTAAGACATACCAAATAGGTCTTGTATATACGCCTAAAACAAATAAGAGAAACTGCAAAACCAAGCTTTTAAAATGTAAGCTTCAGATGGAAAAATCTATCATTCGTCAATCATCAAAGCTCTATAACTTTTAAGAGTCAAAGATGGTTTTATTCTTATCATGACTGCCTTGGAGATGACTGCACCAGAGTCCTGGGAACTTTGTGTTCTTACCTGACAACTACATTAATAGCTATGAAGAAAAGCATGCAATGAAATAAAGATCTTGTCACTTGCAAAAAAAAAAAACCCAAAAAAAACATGCCAGTAAAATTCTCTGCTTCTGACCAGTTTCAAAGGTGGTAATATGATGAGGCAAACACATCTGACACCATTGGCCAGGCCACCAGCATTTGCTACCAGGGATTTCTAGACTGGGGCAATTTCCATCCCACCCGGGGCAACAAGCAAGCTAGAGACTGTAAGAACTTCGTCCGATTTATATTCTCTCACTCAAACTATCAGCTTTGGGATAGCTGTAGAAGAAAAATAATCCCAAACACAAAAAGAAAGGCATATACACTCATATGCATAACAATCAATAATATTTTAAACTGTTTAAAGAAAAAATGTAGAAAATGTTTATAATACAGTAAGGAAAAATTGGACACATTGTATATGTTTGTAACTCAATCTGGGATATGATGAAGGGAAATTTTTTTCCTTTCTTTTCTGAATTTTCCAATGAGAAAAAATGCAAGTGCTCCTTAGGGTGAGATCATCTCAAGACCTTTCCTTCCAGATGACTTCTTAAAGGATCTTAATTCACTTCCAAAACTCTAGATGCAGTCTACAAAATGAGCACTCACAAACCTAAACCCCGAGACCCCATTTTGTTTTATTAAAGACTGGGTTTCTCCATGTAGTTTGGGCTGGTCTTCAATTTATTATCCCATACAATTTCAGGAGACTCTCCTGCCTAGCCTCCCCCTAGAGGAGGATTACAGTTTTTCTTTGAGCAACAAGGTAAATATATTAAGTTCGTCCTAAACATCTCCACTTTATGACCTACAAGACTTAAAGTGTCAACAAGCTAAACTACCCATCACCTGGTCGCAATTGCTTCCTTCTCCTGGGCTTTGGGGCCGGGGAGATGGCTCAGTGGAATAAGCGCTTCCCTGGCAAGCGCAAGGGCCTG
>NDGN011420867.1:0-13038 GCA_002564285.1 Tympanoctomys barrerae
GGAGGCCCTGCTCCCCTCTGGAGCCTGGGAGTGGGCATGCCTGTCCCTGCTGGGGTCCTGGCAGGGGGCCTGTCCTTCCTGGTGCACAGCCTGATGCCACTCTTGCCTGTTGTCTCCTGGGGGAGCTTCAGGGCGCCCAGGGCCCCAGCACGTGCTGGGCAGCAGCGGGCAGAGAGTGGAGCACGAACTGCGGAGTCAATGCCCGTATCACACCTGACTTCGCAGAGCGGGGAAAGTGCCTGCCCACAGCCACCCACTGGGAAGGGCTGAGCCAGCGTACAGCTTGGGCCTCCATCTGGGACCTGCCACACCTGCCCACCCTCCTTCTCCTCCTCTGGGAGCTTTGTGTCCAGCACCAGGTCCTGAGATTTCTCTCTCTTTCTCCACAGGGTCTGTCAAAGCATGGCTTCGGTCCCATCACCACCGACATCCGGGAGGGCCAGACTTTCTACTATGCAGAAGACTACCACCAGCAATACCTAAGCAAGAACCCGGATGGCTATTGCGGCCTCGGGGGCACAGGGGTTTCTTGTCCCCTGGGTATTAAGAAGTAACTTCTCCTGATGTGGTAACCCCTGCAAATTCCAAAATAAGTGCTCTTCCCAAATGGGCTGATGCATCTAAGTCACATCAGTGGCTTTTTGAAGTGCATTGATAAAAATCTGAGTTTTATTGAGGTTTAATTTATAGGAAGTACAATGGCAAGTTGATAAAATGTATTTGTTTTCTGATAAGTTAGTGTGGGGATGATACTGTGAAATTTTCTGAATCGTTTGGGCTCTAAACAGATCGAGGGAAATCCTGTGCCCTCCTGTGGCACCTACCATGGAGCTGCGGGCCGGGCTGAGGGCTGGGACTTGGGCTCTCCTCGGTGTCCCACCCCACCTCCATGCCACCTGCCCTCCTGTGCCTTAGGGTGTGTGCACAGGGGCAGCCTGCACCAACCCGCCCTTGACCGCTGTGCCCCATGGAATGTGGGTGTGGGTAAGGGGCTTCCTGTCGCTTCTCAGTGCTCTGTGCCACAAGAAGTATGTTAGCTTGAGGGATTCGATGCTTTGCTTACAGCTGCAAGAAATGCTGTCCTAATAAACCTACCGGTCAGTGATACAAAGTGCCTTCATCTCCTCTGTCTTTTCCTTATTCAGAAGAACATTTATAAGTGCAGCAAAGTAAATTAGGAGTTCTAAGAGAGGTTAGGAGGGCAAAGAACCCTCATGATCATTTCCCCCAAAACAGGAATATTAGGATTGAAAGCTGTAGAAAACATGCATAACTCTATCTCCTGGCAACTGTGGCAGTAATGGTGGTTTTCTGGGTACTTGCCAAATCAGCGTCATTGAGAAACAGAGCAGACACCTCATTCCATGACCCCCAGACAAGTCCCCATTCAAGACAGGGACTTGGAGCATGACCCATAAACGTGGAAACAAATGAAGAAAGCAGCTGATTTCCGGTCCTGATGGATGATACAAAGATGAGTGGAGCAAGGTCAGGAGCTGGGGCTTGGGACTGTGGAATTGTGTCTAAGGTCTTTGCAGCTAGTGGGTCAGCAAAGCCCCGCCCTCTCCAGGTGGTGAGTGGGGAACAGAAAGACCTAAGCTCTCAGTGACCTGCAGGTGACAGCATGTCGGGAGCAGATGTGTCAACGACTGTCTATACACTTTCAGGGTGCTTTGGCTGCTTGAAAGAAAATCTTTGAAAATAGAAGGTTCTAGAAGTATAAAATGGCCTGGGTCAGGGGGAATTGGAAAGCAGAAAGGACAGCAGGAGGAGAGTCCTGGATGGAGAACTTGGACAGCTGGGTAGAGCCAGGCCAGGAGGCTCTTCTTCTAGGGACTGGACAGGCACTGGAGAGAACCTGCACGGGTCTGTAGCCTAGCAGTGGCATGGATGGCAGGAGCGAGCCGGTCTGGGGTGGGGAGGAGAAGTGAGCTTGCCCACGAGCAAGCTGCGGCCTTCCAAGGCATCCTGATGGAGTCATGGAGAAGGGCTGAGTGTGGTGTGGGTCTGGTGCGTGGAAACAATCTGAAAAATGATCAGCGCAGAGATGACCCCGGAGCCTTGGAACCAGTTGAGACCACTTCGGGAAGGAATGGAGGCTGGGGGAGGGAGGGGTTCTGGCACCAGGGCCAAGGCCTCCTAGCATGGAGAGATCAGACAGACAGGGAGAAAAGAATCTGGGGAGTGGCCACGGAGGCTGGGGTGAAGGAAGGGTGCTCTCCCAGGGAAAAGCAGGCCCATGTGGTGTCACAAAGCATCGGGCCAATGGCTTAGAGCAACAGTGGTCTGAGCAGAGCCAGCTAGTGGCAAGGATAGGAGCAGCTCCTCACAGCCCTGAAAGCCACAGGGCCCCTGACAGTGGGCTGAAGCTTCTGAGACTGCAAGCTGGAAGGGACCTCTCCTCTTTTGCTTTATTGTTTGGTGTTTTGTCACAGTTGTGGAAAGATAACACACTTTTGCTTTGTTTCTTTTTCTCCCTGCTTTTAGAATAATGAAGTTTTGAGTGTTTCTAGTCAGCTTCCTTTGTTGGTTTCGTAGCCACACCACTTTGTTGTGTTATCTTAGTGGTTGCTTTGAGGCTTATAGGAAAGATCTTTCACTTATCTGGATCCATTTTAATCCACACTGCCTCACGGTGTACAGTGAGCACCTTGAGATAGTATTCCATCCTTCCTCATCATTGTGCCAGTATCATACAGTCACTCTGTACTTGTTATAAACTCCAAAGCATAGCTTTATTTTTGCTTAAAGAGCTCATTATTTTATACTGAAAGTTAAATAACAGGAAGAATTACTTTTTGTTGGCCCGTGTAGTTAACATTTCTAGTGTTCTTTACTCTTTGATTCATATTTCCCTTAGCATCCTATTCCTTCCATTTTGAAGATTTGTTTCCTGTAGTGAAGTTTTGCTGGTGATGGATATGTTTTGGTTTTGTGTACTCAAGAAAGTCTTTGTTCCAAGTGTATCAGACAGAATTTTCTGGGTACAAAATTTTAGATTGATGATTCTTTCCTTTCGATAATTTAGCAGTTTTGATCCCTTGTTCTTTTTGCTGTGGTTGCTTTGGTTTTCGTAGTGTCCAGTGAGCAGCCTGCTGCGATCCTCATCTCTGTGCCTCTGTGCATGACACATATATTTTGAACCCACCAGACTGCTTTTATTTTAATCACTTGTTTTAAGCAACATGATTATGCTGGGAAAGTTGTTGCTACTAGCTGCTACATCCACGTCCTTGCCTCTGGTGCCACTGGACATAGCCTTCTTTGGAAATAAGGCCTTTGCAGATGTAGTCACACTAAAAATGCGATTATACTAGATTTGACTGGGTCCTAATCTGATGACTGGTGATCTTATCAGTGAGAGAAGTTTGTGTGCATACACATATGCACACACACACACACACACACACACACACACACACACCCCAAGAGGAGCATGTCATGTGAAAACACGGAGAGAATGCCATATGCAGGTGGAGGTAGAACTCAGAGCCAGGAATGCAAAGGATTGTGGCACACACTGAATTGGTGAAGAGGAAGGAAGCAGCCTTCCACTGGAGCCCTCAGAGAGTGTGTGGCCCTGGTGGCATCCCGATCTCAGGCTTCTGGCCTTCGAACTATGGAAAGGAACTTCCCATTATTGTAAACATCCAGCCTAGGGTAGTGCATCACAGAAGTCCTCAGAAGTGAATACAACACGATGTGCCTTGATGTCTTTCTTGTTCTTCATGGTTTCTGGGCTTGGATTTCTTTCTTTCTTTCTTTTCTTTTAGTAAGGGTCTACGGGGTCTCACTAGGTAAATTGGACTCATAGTGATCCGCCTGTGTTCAGCTTCCCAAGCGCTGGGATTACAGGCACACAACACCACGCCCAGTCTCAATTGCCATCTCAGCATGCCCCTGGGGCTTGCTGGGGATCAGACCCCCAGCCTGTGTCTGCCTAAGCAGATGCTTCAATCTGCTGAGCTATTTGGCTGACCTGGGCTTGGATTTTACTGAGCTTCTTGAATTTATGTGTTTATAGTTTTTACCAAGCTTAGATACTTTCTGTCATTAAATATCATTTTTTTTTTTTGTGCCAGGGATTGAACTCAGGACCTTGCACTTACCAAGCAAGCACTTATTCCACTGAGCTATCTCCCCAGCCCAAATCTCCACTTTTGATAAAGCCCTCTCACCTTCTTTGGAGAGCCCCACTAAATGTCCAATACGTGCTCTAATCATTTTTCAGCCTTTTAAAATCACCAAGTTTTGAGCTGGGGAGATAGCTCAGCGGTCCAAGCACCTGCCTGGCAAGCGCAAGGACCCCCAGGTTAGATCCCCGGTACTGTATGCTGTGCTGGCCTTGCCCTGGGCGTGCCATGCAGGCCACTGAAACCAGGTGTGGTGGTGCATGCCTGTAATCCTAGCATAGGAGAGGCTGAAATCTGGAGGATCACGAGGAGTCTGAGCTGCGTAGCGAGACCCTGTAACCAATCAATCAATCAGTCAATCACCAAGTTGGATTTTGCATAGTTTCAAATTTCTATTTTTGAGTTTGCCAATCTTTTCTTCTGCATTGTTGAATCTGCCGTCAGTATCATCCGGTATTTACCTTTGACATTGTGATCTTCATCTCTTGATACATTCTTCATTCCTTGATGTTCGGCTAGAGGCTTTGCTCCATTTTCTGATGTTTCTACTAACATGCTCAGTCTTTCCCGCAGCCTTTTGAATACATTAGCACACTTACAGCGACTATTCAAGTGTCCTTGTCTGCTTACTGTTGCTAGTGTCATTTCTGGGGCTCTTTGATTGACTAGTTGTTTCTATTAGGAGGCTTATTTTACCACTTCATTGCATGCCTGGTAACTTTTGACTGGAAATGTGAGACGCTGTGAATTTTACTTTTTAAGATCCAGGATATTTTTGTATTCTGGTAAGTATTTGTTATTTCAGGACATTCTACAACATAGAAGTTCCTTAGAACCCTTTTGAGCCTTTTAGGACTAAGCTTTCTGAGGAGGACTCCTACTCGGCACTCTGCCCCTTGCCCTGTGAATTAAGAGCATCTCTGCTCTTGTCTATCGGTGGAAAGAGAAGGTGTGAGAGCGCTGAGGCTTGTGCCCTCTGAGGCTTTTGGGACAGAGCCTCACCCTGTGGGAAAATCAGAGGTGCAGAGAGATAAGATTTCCAGGGGCTCACAAAATGTTTTAATTTCTTTTGTGATTGATAAAGGAAGGGGGAGATATGCTGGCTGGGGCATTCCTGCACAGGAACCTGAGCCCTGGGCTGGCCCGTGATAGAGAACCTGGCAAGAGAAAGAAGAGGAGCAGGGGGGCCTGAAGACGCAAGGTAGCCGGAGAGGCCTCCACGTGGAGGGTGGGACAGCCTGCGAAGTCAGCACACCGGGGCACACTCACTCCGGCCCCAGGTTTCATGGTCCAGAGTGAGGGGCCCTCGGGTCACCTCATCTAAGTTTCCACTGGAAGAAAGCAAGGCATCCAGGACACAGAGATCATGCAGGAAAGGTGACTCACCAGCCAATCACGCAGTCTGGGAAATGATGTCTCCAAGATGTCACCCACTGTGCTCCTGGGAGAGGCGGGGCAAGCTGGGCTGGTGCTGCGCCGGCATCTGGCACAGGAGACAAAGTGTGGGTCAGGGTCATACAGTACTTCCCCACCCTGTAGGAGTGAGGCTACACCTGAAGTCTGAGGCGCAGTGTGCCGCAGACTGTTAGACCTTCAATTTGCTAATTTACAGAGCAATTTTCACAAGTTATTTCACCTATTCTGCAATCTCATTTGTTTCCTTACTTAGGGAATGGGCTGATTTGATTAGACCTGCTTGGGCCTTGACCCGAATACTCGCCCTTGTGACCTGCATTCAGGATCATGTGTCTCCTTTCGTCCAGCTCGGAAGGTGAATGGAGATTCAGAATTCCCTGAGAATTCCCAAAGAAGCCCAGAGCAAACAACAAACAAATGAATTATGGGAATCAGTTTGATGTCTTGAGCAGCCTTAAAGGGCTCTGGGTCTCTACTCGGAACAGAATCAGTCCACAGCTCATCAATTACTATTGGAAGCACAAGTTCAGGCCCTGCCTTAACCCTCTGTCCCAGATGGAATTAATGAAATTGTAGTTGAGTTCCTGTCATCTTGTGCTCCAATGCCCTAGCTGGCTTATAACAAGAAGGAATTAGGACATGCCTCAAATACAAAACTGGAAAAAGAAACGGGCTAAAATCCACAGGGAGAGCTTTCTATTTCTTTATCTGAAGCCTGACCCAAATAGCTCTGCAGTCCTCCTCCAGTTTGTGTTTATGTGTTGTGTTCCTCTCTGTGCAGCAGATGCCACCACAGTGACAGTCTTAAACTAGGTCAGGGAGAGCGGGTGAGCTGCCACAGCCCCTCCAGCTATGCTGCTACGTCCTCATCCCTGCCAGTTCCGCAGCTCGCCTTCCGTGACATCTTGGGGTCGTCACTGTCCCCAGAAACTCAGGGGTCATGGTCTTTCTTGTTTAGCCCCAGGAGACAGACAGGTAAGCCCTGGTCTGTCCTCAGTCCTTTTCCTAATCTTCTTATTTGCATTCTGCTATAGCACTCATGAAATAATTTCTGAGGACAGTTGTATACTTGTCACAGCAGCCACAAAGCCACACTTTCTCCTAGAGCAAGATCTGGGTCACGACCTCCAGTGTCCAACTTTGGTGGCACTGGTGCCCTGGACAGAAGGGCTTGGGAGTCAAACAAAACTTATTTCACATTGCAGGGAATAGTGATCAAGAGGAATTAGTGGGCTGCCCAGGGTAACAGAGTGATTGACAGCCCAGGGTCGTATGCTCCTGACTGCTCCATCCCAGGGTACAGGAGGCCCACCTTTCTCATTGAAAGCCTGTCCCACCTCGAGTCTCTATCTTTCCTCAGTGTCCTTTGTGAAGCATGTGGATCCAAGCTGTTCTTGCCTCAAGTTTTCCTTCAGTGTTTGAGATGGAAAATGTTCTGTTATAAAGAAGGTAACCATTGAGAGTATTGAAACAACAATCCTGGTGGGTGCTATGAATTTGGGGACAGATTTGTCTTCCAGTTGGAGTTTAAAAAATAATTCCTTGACTGTCACTTCTGTGTAGGCAGTTAGAAGTGTTCGTGGGACAGTGCTGCCACAACCATGTCAACTGAAAGGCTAAACCAATGCTTTCGTGCGCAGTACAGCGGAGGTGGGGAGCAGCAGGGACTCGGTGTCCTGACAGCCAAAGAATCAGCCCACTGGAGAATGAGCTGACATTGCCCTCAGGTTTTCATCCCTCCTCTCCATGGGGGCCATTTGCCAGCTCTGTCTAGGGGCTGAAAACCAGACATGGCTCAGGAAAGAGAGGTGCCAGGAAAGCTTTCAGCAGTTGTGTGGGTGTGGAGGAGAAAGCGGACGATCCGACAGGCTCCAAGTACAGCGTCGAGCTGCGTGGGCATCTGGCAAGCCACGGAGGCTGGCAGTTTCTACAGTCAGAGGCCAGTGTCTGGCAGCCTCTGGTGGCCACCTGAAGATCTGCCCACGGACAGAACCCACCTTAGGATCACCAGTCTCTTCCACATCCTCCAGACAGATGCCAGGCAGAGGCTGCCTGCGTGGCAGGCCAGAGGCCTAGGCAGGGTCCTCGGTCTCCTGCAGACGTGCAAGGCGGGGGGTGTGAGCTGGGCCAGAACTCCAGTCAAGAGCCGGCAGAAACTATACTCAGAAAATAAGGGTCAAAAAGAGACTGAAAACAGCTGTAACCCAGTTAAATGCCTAATGTAGTGAGGTGATCAGCCCTTTAATTTATCTTCCCAAAAGGAATCCTGCAAGTGTAAGATGTAGAACCTCTGTTTTCCTCTTTGTAAATATGTAATGCTGAATTCTCAGTTAAATTTAATTGGAATTAAAATTGCTAACCTTATTAAGGAGCAGCCATGCCACCCCACAATCTAGACATTAGCATAGATGGATTTACAAAGAAAGTCAACTCTATCTTAGGTATTTTAAAAATGAGACCACAGAAAGGTTAAAGTAAGTAACAGAAAATAAATGATAGGAAACACTAACCAAAAGAAGTAGAACAAAACTACATTAATTTCAAGGTAGAATTGAATTTAGTCATAAACAGAGACAGCCTCATTTCGTATTCAGATATGGAGCCAGGTGGGTTCAGATACAGAGACTGAGTAACCACAATATATACATCCCATAATATAGTATAGTGAATGAAAAGATGCAAAACTCCAAAAAGGAATTAAAAATTATAAAATTCATGGATTTTGTAGAACTTGAAAGATACAATGTCTGGAATTAACCAAATAAATGATCTTGGTGAAGATTAGATAAAATGAAACCTCAAAATTCATTGCTAGAAGACAGGGCAACTTTCAAGAAATGCTAGAAGAAATGTGTGCATCGTATGAGACCCTGAGACACGTCCAAGAAGCCTCTCACATGCCTAATTGTAGCTTTAGAAAGAGAATGGCTTCAAAAGCCACATTTGAAAAATATTGAATTAACATTTTCCAAAACTTACAAAGATCAATTCCAATATTCCTGAAGCTCAAAGAACCTCAACAATACAGACACAAAGCAAGCTACATCCAGGCACATCATGGTAACACTGCAGAAAACCTAAGGCATTTTAAAAGCAGCCAGGAGGGAAAAAAGACCCATCACCTTAAAGGGAACAACAATGAATATGACAGCCAACTTCCTTATAGAAACAATGAGTGCTAGAAGATAATGTATTGACATCTTTAAAGTTATAAGAGAAAATAAGACACAATCTAGAATCCTAGCTCAGGAAAATTCCTCCAAAAATGATGGCGAGATAAAAATGTTTTGAAGTAAATGAAAGCTGAGGCAATGCGTTGCCAACAGACCCACATTAAAAGAATAACGAAGCAGCGCTCTGGCAGAAGAAAAATGAGCATGGATGGAATTAGAACTGCAGAATGGAAAGAAAAGTAGACAAGTGTGAGGATAAATTTAAATAGACACTTATTGTGCAAAGCAATACCTATTATGTCTTGAAGAATTTAAAACACATCCAGAACTAAAAAGCATACCAGCAATAACACACCCAGTGGGGGCAGGGGTAGATAGACTTCAAAGACTCTAAAGTTCTGCCAGCATCCAGGACATGGTAAAGTATATCTTATTAGACTTAAATAAGTCAATGGCATAGGTTAATAAAAATCATAAAATATGAATAAGTTAATAGATAGGAAATGAGTTCATAAAAATTATTTGCTCAAGAAAAAGTGATAAGAAAAAGGTAATACATGCATGAAATGGAAAATCAACACTGAGGCTGGGTTGTGTGTATCTTTGGGGTAAAGCACTTACCTAGCGTATATATGCCCTGGGTTTGATCCCTGACATCACGAATAACTAACTAACTAAATAAGACATTATATCCACAATCACTGAAGCAGTTAGTACAGGAGTTTCAGGAACCCAAATTTATCTTTCTAAGGCATCATAATTAAAGCACAGGAATGCATCATTTAATAGCGAGGGTAGACCCATTCTGAGAAATGTGCACGTGTCATCGCTCTTAGGCCATGTTGAAAAAAATGAAATGAAATCCAGCACAAGAGAACGATGCGATCAGAGATGGGCTGGCAGACACGAGCTGCACGGCGCTGCTGCCTGCATGACACAGTAGCACGCGGCTTCACAGTCAGGAGTACACTTTAGTGTAGCAATAGAACATATAGCATCATCAATACATGAACCAATATTTTGTCATTATTATTATTAAGTACAACACACTGAACTTAACTGTATATGCTGTGCTTTTATACAGTCGGCTTGCTTGCACCAGTACCTTCAAGCACTTGGTAATACTTTCAAGATGATTTTAGGATGATGATAGGCAACAGGAATTTTTAGTCTCTCTTCTGATCTTATGGGGCCACTACTGCATGTAAGGTCCATCATTGACTGAGATGTTGCTATGCAGGTATGGCTGTACATGGCTGTACAGGATCACATGGTGTGAAGGATTAAGATGTATGTGCATCATGTGAGCACTGACTGGAAAACATGGTGACACCTTCTATACTAATATTAGATAAAGAATACTTTAAGTCAAGAAGCATTAAGAAAATTAAAGAGTTCATATCATGGTCATAATAAAGGGACTATGTGATGAGAAAATACACAACTAAATCTGCATGCGCTAAATAACATAGTTTCCAAATATGTGAAATAATTATTTTTTATTTTATGGAAAAAAGATAAAACAAAATTTTCTAACAAGATGATAGGAAAATAACAATAGTTTTACATTGCATATTACTATCCTTAAAGTAGCTACTCAGAATACATGATATGAAAATAAAAGTTCTCCAATTGATATAATTGCAAAGCTTCCTTTTCTATGAACTAAGAGACTCTCCAACTTGCATTTTTTCTTTTTCCTTTCTCTTCTTTTCCCCTTTGCCCATCCTACTTCCTTTTTCCTTTTTAATAATTTCTTCCCATTTCTCACTATCTATTGTACATTTTAGATCTCATTTACTCTCCCAGTTTCTCACACCAGGGAGATAATATAATGTTTACACATGTGAGTCTGATTTGTTTTACTAATGAGTATGGTCTTAAGTTGTAGCCATTCGCTTACAAAAATTTCAAGTTTATCCTTCTTTATGGCTAAGTAGTACTACCTTGTATAAAAATACCACATCTTTTTTTATACATTCCTCAGGTGTTAGGCATTTGGGTTCTTTCCAGGATTTAGCTGTTAAAATTGTGTTGCTATAAACATTGTGCACATATATCACTGTGGTATGATGGTTTTAATTCTTCTTGGAAGATGCCCAGAAGAAGAACAACTGTACGGAAAGGGACCTCTAATCCTAGACTTTGAGTAATCTCTGCACTGATTTCCACAGTGGTTGCACCACTGTGGGGTTGCACTCCCACCAATGGTGGAGAAGGTTTCCTTTTCCCCCATAGTCAACGTTTGTTATTGGTTGATGTCTTTTTTTTTTTTTAGGACATGGTATATAGGGTGTACAGAGTCCCACTGCATAGATCGGACTCATAGTGATCTTTCTGTTTACAGCCTCCCAAGCGCTGGGATTGCAGGCGCACACTACCATGCCCAGTCTCAACAACCATCTCAGTGTGTCCTTGGGGCAGAACTAGCATGGCAGGCCCAAGGATTGAACTCCTGGCCCTTGCATCTGCCTAGGCAGGCACTTTAATCTGCTGAGCTATTTGGTTGGCCCTATTGGCTGACTTATTGATAAGAGCCATTTTTTTCTGGGGTGAGATGGAATCTCAGTGTTGTTTTAATTTACATCTCTTAAATGACCAGTGATGTTGAACATTTTTTCATATATTTATTTGCCATTTGCCTCTTCATCTGTGAAGTGTGTAAGATGACCATTTTTGGATTGGGTCTTTGAATTTCAGGGGTCTGATTTTTTCACTTTTCCATATGTTCTAGATAGAAGGCCTTCATCTGAGGGACAATTGACTAACATTATTTTCCTAATCTGTGAGTTGTCTTTTTACTCTGTTGATGATTTCTTCTGATGTCAAAACCCTTTTAATAAAATGGGATTCCGGTTGTTGATTCTTTGAAGTATCCCCCATGCAGTTTGAGTTTTGTTCATGAACACTCTGCCTACGCCTATGTCTTCAAGATTCCTACCTACTTTCTCTTTCAGTAGATGGAGGGTTTCTGTTTTAATTTTTAGACCTTTGATCCATTTTGATGTTATGTGGTGATAGACATGGGTCTAGTTTTAGTCTTTGGCATGTAGAGAGCCAGTTTTTCCAGGAACATTTATTAAAAAGGAATAAATTATTCTTCCAGGAATATTATTCTTCCAGTGAACATGTTTGGCTGCTTTGTCAAGGTAAGGTGGCTGAGTGTGTTTGAAGTTGTGTCTGCATCTTATAACCTGTTCCACTCATGCTCAGGTTCATTTATTTCTTTCTTTATTTTGCTAGTACCTTGATGGTTGAATCATAGTAGCTTTTGAGTGTAATTTCAAGTCAGGGATTGTGGTGCCTTCTGCCTTGCTTTTTAGTTCAAAACTTCTTTTGCTGTTTTAGGTCTCTTCTGGTTCCAAATGAATTTTAGGAATGCTCTCTCTGGTTCTGTGAGGTATGGTCATGGTATTTTAATTGGGATTGCATTAAATCTGTAATACAGCTTGGGGAGTATGACAACGGTCATCGCATTGCTTCTTCCTATCCATGAGCAAGGGCTATCTTTTAATTTCCTGGTCTTCATTCTTCTTTTTCAGCATACTGTAATTTTAACTGCATAGATCTTTCATTGCTTTTGTTATATTGATTCCTAAGTATTTCATTTTATTGGATGCTGTTGTGAATGATGTGGTTTACCTAATTTCTCTCTCAGTGAGTTTTTGCAGAAATCTTATTGATTTTTGAGTGCTGGCTTTGTATCCAGCTATACTATTGAATTTGGTTATTAAATCTATAATTCTTTTGGGGTTTTCTATGTAGAGTGTTATGTCATCTGTGAATTATGATAATTTCACTTCTTTCCTATTCTCATTTCATTTATTTCTCTTGTCTAATTCCTCTGCTAACATAAAACAAAAATATCAGGCCTAAAATGTAGACAATTCTACATAAAGGCAACAATGTACCTCTATAAATAACTGGTGAACAATGATATTTAGAAGCTCAGTAAAACCAAAGAAAATCTAAAAACACACAGTTAACAAAAAAATGTTAATTGACACATGAGCATACTCACCAAAATATGAAACACTTATCAAATTGATCACATACAGGGTCATTATGGAAATAAGAAACAATTGATATTCCTGGTATGTTATCTTACCATAATAAAATTAAGGTAAGTAGGAAAATGATAACTAGAAAAACATTTCTACTGTCAATATACTCGCTAACTTTTATTTTTGTTTCATCTTTGACTAATGTATATATGCATTTATTATTTAATTTTTATTTTTAAAATTATTTTATTGTTTATTCATTTATTTTATTTTATTTTATTTTGTCTTTTTTTTTCTCCATAATTTTATTGA
>NDGN011420872.1:0-10912 GCA_002564285.1 Tympanoctomys barrerae
CTGGCAAGCGCAAGGGCCTGAGTTCAATCCCTGGTTCCACAAAAAAAAAAAAAAAAAAAAGAAAAAGAAGACTACCAATTGCTTGAGGAAATGGAGCATACTTTTGGGAAGAGTTTTTATTAACAGTATAATGTAATTCATGGAGAACATTCTTTACATTGAAGAATAGCTCATAGATAATATTTCTAGTGAAAAGTGTATCAGATTATGATTAGTAAAATTTAAAATAGCACAAAGATAAGTGGATAGGCAGGATGAGAGCAGTTAATTGTTAGAAAATGAGAATCAAATTTGGCCATCTGAGTTGAAGAGGGAAAGCACACGACAATGTGCCTTATTCTGTAACTGTAATGATCTTCAATTCATATAGTTACTGCATATTTGGATCAGACCATGAATATAAATACTATACTAATAATATAATGGTATTTAATTGTTTGTTTCCTCCACACGACTGATTTTATTCATTTACTTATGAGACAGTTGCTATATACAAAATAATACAATGTAACATATGTAGAAGTCCTAAAATATCGTAGAGCACACCCCTTAAACTAATCTCTCTGCTGCAGATCTAGCCCATTTCCAATGCCTCAGGAACAGCAGCACGCTACTCTGCAACCCCTTCCCTTGATCTCTTCTACCCACAGCAAGAACAAGTGCCCCGAGTAACTCATTTATTTTACAACAAAATTGTGAATGAGATAATGTGAATTGAGGTGATAGATTTTCCAGTGCCCTGTCGATCAGGGCATTGCAAATGTGCTCCCAGTCTCTCCACTATAGGTGTTCAGCACCCAGGCCCCTGAGAGGGCAACAAATTTTTCTATGTTAGCCCATGGGGCCCAAGGAATCATTATACTCTGCAGCTGGGAAGCTGAGAGAGTGTGCACTGCTACAGACAGAATCCTCACTCAGGGATGGTAGAAACAATAGTCAGGCTAGCAAATATTTATATTAGTCTGTTCTTCGCTCCTGTCAATGATCAGCAGGTATGGGAAGCCTGCATCTGTGGCCCTTTGTGTCTGTGGACATGACAGGCGGGAATGCTTGCAGAGTCCTCCAGAACTTTAATCAGGGGAAATCCACATCAGTTTCTTTGAAATCTTCTAGAAAGTTCTCTCCCTTTACTGTCTAAGAAGTCCCTAACATTCTACAAGAAAGCACCACACTGGGCAAGAACGCTGAGGAGAGGGAATGATGCCATGATTATATAAGGGTCCCCATTCACCTGGGAACGGGATTCAAGAGAAGTCATGCGTGTACTTCGTGCATAAAATCAGGCCTTCTCACCAGGTTGCTACCCAATCAGCAATATTCACCAGCCATTAGGAAATTCATGTTTAGTTTATCATAAATCTGCGTTAACTCAGACTTCTCTACTTTTAAATGTTTAATCATTTATTCAGGGGCTGTAGTAAAGTATAACTTTGAACTATTTATAAATAAAGGATTTGATTAACATGTAAAATATGTAAGATGCATTCCATGCCTTCGTTTTTAAACACTGGGGAGTACAACTTTTTAAACAACTTTAGAAACATTCACTTACATTTAACAGCTAATTTCCTAACTATAAGTCATTTTTATTTGTTCATTTTTTTTAAAACAAGTGTGTAATGTTTTGTTAGCCTGGTGAATGTTACCAGGTATACTTGAACATTTTTCAAGACATTAATTTTCTTTGAAAATATTTCATGATTTATGCTGGCTTTCCTGCCAGTTAGTCTAGATTAGGGAGATGTGATGTTACATTTGAGATTAGTACCAATCGACTAAGTTTAAAATATGATGGTTTATTTTCCATTTTAATAGCTCCCTACACAGCATACGGTTCCTTTGTTGGAATAAAAATCTTGGTAAAGTACACATCAGCCTCTATAAATATCAGCTATAAGCCTGTGCATTCAGGAACATCTCCCAAGAGTGTATTTTAAACCTCACGTTGTTTAGAATAGGAAATTCTTCCAGTGTTCATAGTTTCCACTGTGGGTGACACAGACTAGCCCATGTTACATCTTCCCTGGCTTCCGTTTTCTTGTGCCATTTAGGACCCCAACTAATAGATTCCAGAGGATTGCTCGATCTGTGCCTTTTCTTTTTCTTAGCCCAGCCTGACTCTTATTGCCCAGTGGGAATTTTGCGTACTTCTCAGGGCTGTCCAAATGGAAGCTAGATAACTCCAGAGTTGGCATCAGCAACGAAGCAATGAAAGAGTCCCCTATTCCTGGAGCTAGTAGCTCCACTGTGCCTGCTTAGAATAACAGCTGTCAATCCATTTCTGATTCCCATCCAAGAAAAAAAAACCCAAAAAACAAAAAAAAACCTTTGCACTGTTGACAGGATTTTCTGGGGAATTTAAGAGAATAATATGGAAAATAACAGCAGGAAGTCAATACACAGACAAGCAGCATGAGATGATGGGTCATCGTGATGATTCGAAAACAAGAAGCACACAAGGGCTAGGGGTTCGATCCCCAGACCTGCCGTTCTGGCCCTGCTCCCAAGGTGTGCTAAGAGAGCAATTGAGACCGGGTGTGGTGGTGCATGTAATCCCAGTTTTTGGGAGGCTGTAAACTGGTGGATCACTAAGAGTCCGGATCTAGTAGTAAGACCCTGAACACCGTGTAGACCCTTCCCTAAAATCCCCTCCCCAAAAAGGACAAGAAGCAGCATCAGATATAATTACTCTCACCCTTACCAAGGCAGTTTGGCAACTCCAGTAGATGGGCACCTCTGCCTACTCCTTCCTGAAAAAGTTTTGTTTCTCTAATTAAAATTGCAGGGTGAACCTTTACTGGGGCCATTTCGGAGCCTCTGATATTCTCTCATCATTTCTCCCTCCTTGGTGAAAAAAAGGAGACAGAAAGTATTATTAAGGGACCATGGATGAGAATCATGTTGTAGGAAGAGTTGGCATCTGAAGCCTTTGGTGCTACTACCTTATTTAATACGCTATAACTCTGTTCCTAACTTACCATGAAAGTCAGCTCTTTCAGCCTCCTGTCACTGTGACGAAATACACAATATAAGCATCTTCAAGGAGGGAAAGGTTGATTTTAGCTCATGATGTGATTAAGAGTTCAGTCCATGGTGATCAGGATCCAAGATAGAAGAATCATGGCAGAAGGGCGTGGCAAGGGAAAGCTACTCCCTACCTCATGGCAGCCAGAAAGCAGAGAAAAACCAGAGAAGTGTCAGGGGACCAGGGAGGTAGACTGCCAGGTCACAACTAGCCCTGTGATCTAGTGCTCTCACCAGGAAGTAGACTCCACTTCCGGTTTCTATCCCTTCCTGCTAATGCCATCCAATTATCATCTCACTGATGAAAAAAGCACTGATGAAGTTAGAGCTCTCATGATTCAATTGCTTGCCAAAAAGCCTTTGGCCACAAACCTTCAACACACTGGGCCTTTGGGGGAACATAATGGTCCCAGTCATTCCATTCACATGTATTTTTTCTGTGTTATCATCTTCACAGTACACCTTGGCTTCAGGGATTGTCATGCTACAGGTGCTGGGTGGTTTGCTCATTGATCAGAATGAGATTTTTAAAGTAAAACCCAAGCCTGAGGCAGAATACAGAATTCCATAATCTTTTAGTTTCTCAGTGTTTCACATCATAGGCACATGAATAAAAATGTTATCATTGTGACATTTGTTGACATTAGGGTATAGCTGGGCTAATGAGGGCCCACCCTTCAGAATGGGGTCAGTTCTCCATGAGAACTCTGCCTGGGGTACAGATTTACTGCTAGGAGACTGCTTTTGGGGTCCTATTGGGATTAAGTCAGAAAAGAACATTCTCTCTTGAGTCAGATATAATGGCATATGCCTGTAATCCTGGTACTCACGAGAGGATTGTCGAATTTGACGCCAGACGGGGCTAGATAGTGAGCTCAAGCTAAGCCTGAGATACATGGCAAGACCCTATGTCAAAACATAAAAAAATCCCCTCTTACATTTTCTGATAGAGGGTTGAGGTCCAAATCACTGGACTCAGGCTTATAAAGCAACATACTCAAGAGCTCACAGTCAGTGGCAGGGAAAAATCTAGAAGCTTGTCATTTATCCCAATCTCAATGCATTTTTTTTTCTCCCCATTATGCCATGTTCAACTCTCAGCCTATAAGCACAAATCCTTCCCATCATCTTCTAGCCCTTGCTAATGAAGATAACTTTTAGATCAAGGATAAAAGAGACAGTAATGGATGGATATTTAGTTGCCCTGAACTCCCTGGTCTATAAAACAAAGCTAACACTTCTTAGGGTGGCTGAGAAAATGAAGATCCAGAAAAATGTCCTCAAAGTATAAAAGGGGATGCACATGACATCCCTGTCCCCTGCTGAGATGCCTGTGTGATTTGTTCAAAGCAGATCCCTTTCTACTAAACTGTAGTTAAACTGGAGGTTTCATTCTGTTTATATTATTTTATTTATTTTATGTATTTGGTACAGGGTCTCACTACACAGCTCAGAATCATAGTGATCCTCCTGTTTTCATCCTCCCCAGCGCTGGCTGTGTCACCCCGGCAGTCTCCATGACCAGTTCAGCGCACCCGGGGGTGAGGCCCATGCAGTATGTGGATCCCCAGTCCCTGCACTTGCCTAAGCAGGAGCTTAGTCTGCGGAGCCACCTTGCTGATCCTGTATTTTTTGTTTTGTTTTGTTTTTTAATTTGTACACAGAGGATCACCACTACAGAGTCTCACTACACAATTCAGACTCATAGTGATCCTCCTGTCTCAGCCTCCACAGCACTGGGATTACAGGCATCCACCACCATGCCCAGTTTCATCCACCACCACGCCCAGTTTCAGGATTCAGGGGCCAACACATCATGTAATACCAGAGATCGAACCTGGGTCCTTGTGCTTGCCAGGCAAGTGCTTAGACTGCCGAGCTATTTCCCTAGCCCTCATTCTGGTTTTATACTTTCTCCCAAAAGAATGTTGTTTACCTCTCAACCTGTGGCTACCTACCCCAACTGATCAGGCCATCAGACATTCCATCAGACAAGTTTTCAAAATTCAAAGTGCAGAGAAAGGCTAGAAAAGGTGACCTGCCACTCTCCCTAGAGCCTGTCACTGCTGGAAGAGACTTAGGACCTCAGTTGCAATTAGAAAAAGAAAACTTTTTTATCTTCCCTTTCTCTATGGTTTTGAGTTGAGGAGAAAGACCTAAACATGGCAGTTCTATCCTATTCAATTGGCTCAGAGAATCTACTTTGCTTCCACGACCCTGAGTTTGCCTGCCAAGCCTCCGTGACCGAGGAAGGCTTCCCTTCCTTGAAGGTCCTGCTCACTGGTCATCCTGGGAAACATCTTCCCAGACGTACCCTTTAAAGCCATAACTGAGTTCAAACCTTGGGCCTTACCTGACACTTACCATATATGTGTTGTTACCCCCCACTGTGTCTGTGTAGTTGTCTACATATCTGTTTTGCCCACTAAATAAGCAGCTCTAGGTCAGAAGTGACATTTTCCTCAAAGCCCAACATACAACGTTGAATGCAAACAAATACTACCATCTGTATTTGTATGTCAAGGCAGAACTGTGCCAAAGTTGCTGATCTGTTTAAGGGAGACAGAAATACAAGTGACTTCAAGATATGTGAGTCCTAACTCATCAGCCTTTTTCTTGGGGACCCATCATTTCCCTGCTGAGCCTTCAAGTCATGGATTTCGATTCCATATCTTTTTCTCTAGAGATATAAAAAGATTCATCTCTTGCATTTCTGTGATAACTAGGGATAATTGGACTCTGATATCATGTAATTTGGCCACTTATGCTTCTCTAGTTGCATTAGGGGACAAATGACATCCATAAGGGAAGAGTCAGTTTCTTTTCATTAGCCTATTTGCTCTGATACTCAAGTCCTTAGTATTCTTTGTAATTAGTGCAATATAAAATTAGATAATCATGGGGGCGGGGAGATGGCTCAGTAGAATAAGCGCTTCCCTGGCAAGTGCAAGGACCTGAGTTCAATCCCCAGTTCCACCCCCCCAAAAAAAAAGATAATCAAATTATAGGATTCCATCCAAATCCTCAAGAGTCCAATAGTGAGCAAACTGTATAATCAACACTTTCTCTAATGGAAGACCAAGTTTGTTGTTAATTAATCTCAGGAGAATAGGTTGAAGTAGATGAGCCAACTTCAAGCTAGCATTTTTAACTCTTTTTGAAATAAAAAGTGTCTAACCTTCAACTTGGGCCTAAAGTTTAAACTCTAAATGGTGGGTTGTTTTCTGGTGTTGGTATATAATTATGGACCAAAAGAAAAGAAAAAAGCAACACTTTCAAACCAAGACATTTTGATCAAGATGTGGGTATTTTGTTGGCATTTTTTTCTGATTTGTTTTTATAAATAGTTCACGTATATCCAATAGTACTGTTTGGGCTAAAGAGGAAAAGTACATTTTTTAGTTTCTTCATTGTAAAAATATACCCTTTCTTTAATTTGTTCACATAAAATTTCAAATAAACTTAACATAGGGTGGTAAACAGCAAAGCTCAGAATATACGGGCCCAAAAGTACAACAGACTAGCCTTGGAATAGCATCTGTTCACTTTTCATTTAATTTTTGATTCTTAGATCCACTGGGAAAGAGTCAGAAGGAGAGATAATTTGAAGTTATCCTAGAAAGACTGAACTCTAAAACACCTAGGAGAATCTCATATTACTTCACCACTCTTTACTTTGCCACATATTCTAAAAAATCTGTATTCATATTTCACATCATTGGCTTTCAAATTCAAAGCAACTTGTCTCCTATTTTTTAAAAATATCATTTCTTTGTTTTCTTCAGAAAGTCATAAAATTAAAAATCTTTCCAGAAGACTTCTGACTCTTAAGTAGAAAAGGATGAACATGATTTTTATTAAATGTTTTCTCTACATAAAGCTACCTGGTCATTTTTTTCTTCATAAGCTAATGAGGGGACAAAAGAAGAAGAAAAAGAAAGAAAAGAAGCTCATTTGTTTTCTTGTCTCTGTCTTAATAGTGGCTTGATTTTATTACACAATACCACCACTGTCACTGCTGGAAGAGTAACACCCAATCCTAAAAATCTTTTCCTAGTCTCTTTCTAATCTCCTGTTTTAGGCTCCCACCATAAAGGCAATCAAAATTCTACAAAAGAACATTTCTGGTAAATATACTACATCAGGATTAAATTGCATTAGTGCCCAGATTTAGCCAAGTGGACTCCAATGTTATCTTGGGCTATTAGGAAATCTAAAGAAAGAATGAGTCAGCAGAAAATGTCTGCATGGATGCCACATCCAGACCAAGGTGTAGCACTGGGAATAGCCAAATGAGATAGACTTTGAGTCTCAGAATTTCTGCAGTCTCGACACATGAGAACTTAACTCTCACTGGGTTGTCTCCCTTCGGCTTGGGTAAAATATTCCTTATGATGACTTCACCTCCACTCATGAAGTCTCCACACAGTTTCCTGACATCATGGGTTGTCCAGACACTGAAGAGGGGCTCATCCATTCTGTCCTGATCAACTGGCGCTATGATGTAGGTATGAGTCTCTAAGCTTCTGTGCATCAGCCAGGGTCCTTGAGTCCTGGTCACTCTGGAGCTCCCAAGATCCAGTTTCTGCTGCAGTAGAGCCTTTAGATCCTGAACGATGGAGAATTCCCAAAAAGACCACTCTGTGGAAGCCTTTGGGTGGTCCAGCCAACCAGCCTTGTTGCTGCAGCACCTTGGTGGCGTTGCTTTTCTTCTTGATTCCAGAAAGCAAATGACAAACACTTATTGACCTTTTGCTGTATGCCTGACACTCTTCTAGGCTGTATCAAGTACAAAGGAGACACTGCCACATATCCTTACCAGCAAAAAAGATTATTAATTTATCTAGTAAGAAAAAGTATACAGGGCCAGTGAGATAGCTTAGCAGACTAAAGCGCCCGCTTAGGCAAGCTTAGCAGGTGCAGGGTCTGTGGTTGTATCCCCTACACCATATGCCAAGCCAGCCCTGCCTTAGTTGAAAGCAGGGAAGTTGAAAGCAGGAGGAAGTTGAAAGCAGGAGGATCACCAGGAGTCTAAGCTGCATAGTGAGACCCTACAACAACCAAATATATTTTTTAAAAAGTATACAAATAAAAATAATAAATAAAATCATAAAAATTCACATAATTTTTTTTTATATTTTAGGAAAAGGTCTACAGGGTTTCAGGGTCTCACTACTAGATCAGACTCATAGTGATCCGCCTGTTTACAGCCTCCCAAGTGCTGGAATTACAGGTGCCTGCCACCGCACCCAGTCTCAATTGCTGTCTCAGCGCGCCCTGGGGATGGGGTGGGCACGGCAGGCCCAGGATTGAATCCCTGGCCCCTGCACCTGCTTGCAAATGCTTTAATCCGCCGAGCTGTTTGTCTGGCCCAATTGTTTCTATATGAATCACAGAGTATTTCTATATGGATTATCAATATCATGTATTGTTTCATGTAACACATTGCTACAAAATAGGATAGGAGCTAACACCTATAAATAACACAGATAAAATAGCTTTTTAAATGTAAATAATAAAAAAACAAGGTATCATAATAGACCATTTCTTTAGCATTAGGAACAAATATGCTTGAATCAAGGCCTGACTTCCAAAAATAAAATTAATATTTTTAAAGCCTTTATATGGTATCATTGGGAAAACCCTGAATTTGATTCCAGTTATAAAAGCAATGTGTAAATTTAATCTCCAGATGTGTAAAGTAGACATCCGCAGATACATTTGCTGCCGTAGAAATATTTAGATACTTTAAACAAGAGTGACACACGCTGAGAATTTTGTGGTCTACAGCTGAGGTGGTTTCTTTAAGGTTTTGAATTTTCCTTCTGCACTAGAATATGTCCTTAGGGAGCCTGTGATGATTTCTTAATTTCCTTCACAGTTTAATTGCATCTACATTTTAAAATATGCCACTCTGGCCAAGTTTCAGGTTCTTATACCTAAAAATCATACGCTTCTTGAACGCACTTCTTTCCTAGAATCAAATAAATGAATGGTATTATCACGGACAGCGGAACCCGGGACTTGTACACGGTGTTCATTCAAGAGATTGCTGTCAAAGCTTGTTTCTAAGCACAGCTTCACGGATGTCTCCTGGGGTGAGGGCAGAAAGACATTAGAAGCATGATCTTTTGATTTTTCCGTCCAGGAAAAGAAAATAGCACACGCAGCTAGTTAGAATCACTAGATTTCAAAAGAACCTTAGAAGGTAGACCTAAGTAATTGGTGCAAAACAGTTTTAAAAGGTGTGGGGGGGGTGGCGCTCATAACAAGTTATCAGAGAGGGTGACTCATGCATCATGACGTAATTATTTCTCAAATGCATATAAATGATATGGAGGGGGGCTCGAACTTCCTGCTTTCTCCCCCTATGGTGATAAATTACAAAGAAACAAAGGGGATGATTTCATGGAGGTGGGGTAAAGCACTGGTTCTCAGAGAATCACTAGGATATGGAGGAGCAAAAGGAATGAGGCATCCTAGACAACAGAAGGGGTGGCTCTGTCAGAGAAGAGCAGAGAGCTCAAAACATAGCACGCAAAACACGACAAATGGGAATGATCTTCACTCTGACCACCAGTTACCTTAGCTGAGCAACGGGAGGGTGTGTTGCGCTGATTTAAGGTACAGGTGAAATTGCCTGGGAAGGGATAGCTACACGTCAAGAAGAGCTGTGAGGAAAGAAACGATAGTGTAAGGCTGAGACCCAAGGTTTGGTGCTAGTGAGGAAAGAATGCCCTCGTTTTCACTGAGTGAAACGCTCATGATAAGGGAGCCCATATTTCACCATGAAAAGTATGGGAACATCAAGATAGTGCAATGACTACTGTACCACACACCTGTCCTGTTCACCCCAAGGGCAAGTACTGGTACCATCCAAGCACTGCTTCATTGGCCCACTGGGGTAGGACCAGAGATGCCTGCGGGAAAGTGGGAAAGGAAGAGTCCAGAGGACTAGCTCCCAAGAAAGAAGACTGTACGCAAACTCATTCAGGGGAGCAGGTGCCTCAAGTAGAAAAGAAGAGAATGCCAACCTAAAACACACAGGGGCACTTACCTGGAAAGCTTTCTCTTTGCTGAGTTTGCACGTGCCCATTATAATATTTGTAACTTGAGTGGGTCAAATTTCAGAGTAAAGTGAAATGAGGACATTTGAAAGATACAGAGTCTGTCTACTGTTAGCCGTGTCTTTTCAGTCAGAATTTCCTTTCAGATATCAAGAGAATCACATCAGTAGTCATTTAACTCCTAGTGTCACCTGTTATGTGGGGCATTTGCACACTTTCCAATTTAAAAGCCCTTCTGCTTCTACATCTCTGTGGAGATCTCTCACAAGCTCACGCACGAGAAGCTCAGTTACCATGAGCCATCCCGATAGCTCGGCTCAGGCCTCTCATTGTCAAGAAGTCACTTGCAGAGAACCCTCCCACTTTCACCGGGCTGGAGCCTACCCTCGTTCATGGACCTGTGCCGCATCCCCAGGGATGCAGCCTTTGGAGGTATCTGAGGTGCTCCTGCATCCCTTCCTGTCCTCCAGAATTCTAAAATGACAGAAGCAGAGACAGAGCAGGGTAGTGACCTTCTCCTCTGCTCTCTACCCTCTGGCATCTGGATACCAGAGTTTGGTCCACATGTAGCACAAACCCTATAGAAACTGCTTTGTATCCTTTTGCAGGCAGCTTTGCTTGAGGCACAGACCTGCAGGATGGGGCTGGGCTCAGGGACCAATTCCTCAGTCTGCAAGAACAAGGGTCTCTCCACTCCCTCCCATAGTCCTCTGCCTCCCTGCTCCACCACGCGCGCTCACACAGATCTTGGCCCCAGTGGCCGGCAGCACCAAGGGTGAGGGAAGGCCACCACTGACATCCCTTGTGTTCCCTTTTTTATT